>OY720037.1:4020898-4082480 GCA_963082485.1 Eudonia mercurella
CCAATTTGAGGAAAATAGAGAAGAAATTAGGATTCATGCAAAACAACAAATACTTAAAGTACAAGAAGAAAATAAGAAAACTTTTGATAAAAATAGAAAACAAAGTTTCAAGTACGAAGAGGGAGATTTAGTAGCTATCAAGAGGACACAGTTTGGTCCAGGGCTTAAGCTTAAACCGAAGTATCTAGGGCCTTACAGGGTCGTGAAGGTCAAGCGCAAGGATCGTTACGATGTAGAAAAGCTAGGCAGTACCACCGAAGGGCCTAATAAAACTTCAAGCTCAGCAGACCTAATGAAACCATGGCCTCAGCAGAATGAAGAGTAAAATGCTCAGGCAAGTAAGATAGTTGTTTTGAGGGATGAATGAAAGGGATGAAAGGATGAAATGAAAGAAAACGACTGTAACTTTTATTTGTTTATTATTGTTTATTTTTGTGTAATGTTCAGATTTACTGTGTTTGTTATAACATAAGCTAAACTTTCACTTTTGTTTTTATTACAAAATTATCTAAGATGTTTTAATTAAGACAAATATTTATAAGTTGTAAGTTTTATAAGTTGTAATTGGCTAAAATGTAACATTTTCCTAAAATTCTATATTGTTGGTTAAGGGTCAGCCTTACTTTGTTAAAATAATCTTAAGATTTTGATGTACAGCTATGTCTGAGGGCAGACATAGGACAGGATGGCCGAATGTAGGCTGAACACTCCAGTCACCTTTGCCTGTGTGTAAGAGCGAGACGGGATGAATGGGTGAAAGAGGGATGGACGAATGGAGGAGGGATAGACGGATGGAGAGTAACGAACATGGTGGCAAGACTTGTACGGTGTGCGCTAAAGAAGAGGAAATAAATACGTTTATGTTGAAAAGCCGGTCTCTTTATTCCCTGCCTGCGTCCTACATATATGTATTTGTAGTAGTGTATATATATTATAACATACTATATTACGTATTATACTACTTATATTATTTCATATTATATACATATATATATACATATATATTTTATTTATATATATTAACTATATCCTCTTTTTTAAATTACCCGAAAAATTATTATATCATATCGTACTATATTACACATTATATTATTACGTATTTATTTATTTGATTACTTTGTGAACGTAGTGTTTAAGCAGTCTTTTAAATGTCAAAGTAGACTTTGCCTCTTTAATATCGTTTGGTAGTTGGTTATATAACTTGGCACCCGCATATAAGATATTTTGCTTACCATAGTTTGTTCGAGGTACATTTAAGATTAAGTTATTTGCATTTCGCAGTTGGATTTTTTGTATTTGATGTTTTTTAGTGAAGTTAATTTGTGTGTGTATTTTCTTGTTTAAAATTTTTCGTATGAGAATGCAGGTTTTATAAGTATACAATTGATTTAATTTCATTAATTTGGTTTCCTTATATATTTTATCCGTTGATGTGAAAAAGTTGTAGTTGAATAATCTTTTAATTAATTTATTTTGTGCGATTTGTAGAATAGTTCTCTTGGTTTTGGCAGCAGTTCCCCATATCTCTACGAGATAATCAAAATGGGGTTTAACAAGTGCATTATATATGGTGTATCGAACTTGCCGCGGAAGACACCTAACTATACCACGCAGTGCTCCTGTGAGAGACTTGACTTTTGTTTGAATTTTTTCCAAGTGAAATTGCCACGTCATACTACTGTCTAAGATTAATCCTAGATACTTCTCTTTGTTAACTTCATTAATAGGTAGATTATTTATTGTAGGTGGTGTAAATTGCGGTATTTTCTTATTTTTAGCTGTAAATATTATGTAATTGGTTTTTGCAACGTTAATTGTGAGGAGGTTAGATTGGAACCAGTCATTTAAAACATTCAAATCTTTTTGTGCATCAGTAAGGATTAAATCTAATGTTTTTCCAAAATAAAATAAGCTGGTATCGTCAGCGTACAAAGTAACGTCACCTATCAGACCAATATCTTTTACGTTATTGATGTATACGAGAAATAAGAGGGGCCCCAAAATTGAGCCCTGGGGCACTCCATACGTTATAATGTTGGCACTACTTTGCGTTTGACCTATTTTTACAACCTGTTTGCGATTTTCAAGGTATGATTTGAATATGTTTAGCGCAGTGTCAGTGATGCCAATCTGATTTAACTTTTTAAGCAGCAAGTCGTGACTAATGCAGTCGAATGCCTTTTTCAGGTCGATAAAGATTCCCAAACCTATCTGTTTCTTGTCAATGCTGATCTTAAGTTGTGTTACTATATCCATTGTTGCCGAGAGAGTATTCGACTTGGGACGAAAACCATATTGTTTCTCGTACAAAAAACTAATAGAATTCAAAAAAGTCTTAAGTCGATTGTAGAGTACCCTTTCAAATATTTTTGATATTGTTGGAAGGACTGAAATAGGACGATAATTTCCTGGGTCTGACTTATTTCCTGATTTAAAAATAGGTGTTACTTTTGCAATCTTTAGTGAATCTGGGAAGAATCCGTTCTCAAGACAGGAGTTGATACAATTTGTTAGTTCATGTAATATTATATTTTTAACACATTTTATGGACTTAGTGCTTATACCGTCAATTCCTGTACTTGTATTAGAGTTAAGACTATCTATTATTTGAGCTACTTCATCCACATTTGTTGGCGATAGTTGTCTTAAAGTATTTGAGGTGTTAGTACATTCAGCTGTAACATAACCGGGGCTACAGAGCACCGTTGAGGGGATTTGTTTAGCTAAGATCGAGCCGACATTAGAGAAGAACTTATTAAAGTGTTCGCAGATATCTTTAACATCGGTGACAAACCCGTCTTCTGTTTTTAATTTGCTTGGCCCCGGGACTTTCTTTGTTTTATTACTTGACAAGTTATTTATTAGTTTCCACATTTTCGCTGGATTTTTCTTGCAGTTGTCAAAGGATTTCATATAGTATTGGCTTTTCGCATTTTGTATATTTCGAGCTACTTCATTCCTTTTTGTTTTATATATATTTTCTATTACTTTATCTCCGGGTTTTTTTTTGTGTTCAGCCCAAAGTATATTTCTTGCAGCAATTCCATTTATGACATTTTGTGTAATCCAATCTTGTTTTGGAGGGTTCATGACTTTTGTTTTTACTGTCTTACATTGCTTAATACAATTCAATATTTTTTCTTCCAAGAGATCGTAGGAGTTTCGCTCATTTGTTTTTTGAAAGTCTTTCATAGCTTTATAAAAGTTTTCGTAGTTAATTACTTCATAGGTGACTTTATTCCTAGGTATTGGTACCAGCCTTTTGATCTCGCAGAAAATTTGTTTGTGATCAGACATTGGAGTATCTATAACTGCAAGGTGGAATTTATCAGCTTTTAAGTTAGTGCATACATGGTCAATTATGGTTTTCGTAGTAGGCGTTACTCTTGTTGAGTTGGATTCATCGACTTTATTAATAATCTTGAAGCCAGATTCTTGTAGAATATCATTGTACATTATGGTAGGTCGTTCTGAAGAGAGTAGGTTTATGTTATAATCTCCGAAGATTATACCTCTTTTGATTTTATGTAATTTGGCCGAATATTTATCAAAAAAGTCATTTAAGTTTGTCGACTCAGGTTTCCTGTATACTGCACCAATGTCCAATGAAAACTTATCGACGTGAACTAATAAGTAGTGATTATCACTTTGACATTCATCTTCAATTAGGTTATGGGTTAAGCTGTCGTGCACAAAGATTGAGACTCCACCACCTCTTGTGTTGTTTCTATAATTATAATAGTGATAATATCCTGGTATTTGGATTATCTTTGCGTCATCATTGTTCTTAATCCATGTTTCCGTCAAAATAACTATGTGAAGAGTGAATTTCATCGATTGAATAACACATTTTAGTTCATCTAGTTTGCCTGGTTTCATTATGCTACGAACATTTGCATACAGGAATTTCAGAGATTTTCTACTTGTTATTATCTGATTGTGATTATTAACAGCTTGATAAGTAATATCTATTTCAGTGCATAGATCGTACTGGAGACTTTTAGTTTTTAGTTTTTTGGAAGTGATTTTTTGATTTTGGGTATACCCCTAACATATTTGATTGTAAGGTCTTTTTCTCCGTTTTCTTCACGACTTATCAATTCCTCTTTTAATTCTTTCATATAGGCTTGTTGTTGGGGTGTTTGATCAGAGAATAGCCTTATGGTGTCAGATTTGATATTTTTGCTGTTGCGTAATATGGATATTGCTATGTTTTGAGATTTGTAGGACACTTTAAGAGGACGGGCTTTTTTCGCGTTGAATTTGCCGAGTCTTATAATGGTCTCAGGTTTCGGGCAATTGGAGTCTGCGACTTTTGTTATACGTAAAACTTCATTTTTCTCAGCTTTTTTCCTTTCTTCACTGTTCTCTAAATGTTGTTCCGGAATTCCAATGATTATTATATTTTTGCTTCTCGTCTCCCTTTCCTTTATTTCTGCTAGCGTGGACTCCAAAGAACTAGTTGCTGAAGACATACTAATTGTAGATTTGAATTGATCGATTCCTGATTCAAGTTCTTTGATTTTCGTTTCTGCTTCAGAGTATTTAGTTTTTAGAGATGCCACGTCAGCTTGTACTATGTTTTGCTCTGCAGAGAGTTTTTTAGTCACATCTTTTATGTCGGTTATTTCTTCTTTGATCACTTTTACATCCAACGATATTTTGTCCATAAACTCTTTTTGGTTTGTAGTAAGCGTTGTCAGCATTAGCATCACCTGTGACATTTGCTTACTTAATTCAGCGACATCGCTTTGTATCAAATTTAAATTCTCGCTATCATCTAATTGTTTCCTCTTTATAATATTAGTATAGATGTATAGTGCCTTACAAATAAACAAAGAATAAGGTCCGAATAGTTATTCCGTGTTTTGTTCCTGTCATGTAAACGTAATTTCAAATTAGAGTAAAAGAGACAAAACACGGAATAACTATTCGGAGCTTATTCTTTGTTTATTTGTAAGACCCCTAGCGTTTTAGCGACTGCCATTTTACACCAACAGTATGAACCGGCGGACGGCGAGGTCTCATTTTAACTGTAATCATACTGTAACTGTAATCCTAATGCGTCCGTAAAAATGTGCGTAACATACCTCATTTCAGAATTCCATATAGCCTCAGGCGTATCCCACTCGCCCAAGAAGATCTGCGCAAATTTGTCCGAGCCGTGATTCTCTAGGTAGCAGACCATGGCTTCCGGTAGCAGTTGGCCCAGGATCGAGCGCTGCATTATGTCCGAACTTGTCTATGGAAAATAAATCATTTTAGCCTATAAACATCTCGCTACTGTCTATGTCATTTTATTTATATATATGGGCGTTTAATTTTTTCCTTGTATTTTATATAAATATTTAATTCAGCTTAAGCAATTAACACTTTAAAAAAAACTTTTAAAAAAAGGTCATTTTATTTTAAAATATTTTATTGGGTACCGACAGCTGCACATCAAACTATTCAAAACTGATAATTTCTTCAATAAATGTTGAACCATAAGACATATAAATAAAGTTTAAAGTCTATTGAGGAAATTCGACAGTTTGTGTAGCCTGATATGCAGCTGTTTGTATATGAACAGGCATACAAAAATCTTATTAAAAAAATCCTGCGCATCTTGTATTCTTGTCCACGTACCAACGAAATTATTAAAAGTAACATACAATTACCAAGTTTAAAATATATAGCCTTATTTAATGTGACATGTAGATTTTACTCAATCCAAAATTTTACGATGCTCATACTAAAGATTGTTGCATTCAAAATGAGACCTTATCGTTCATGACCTACAGACGAAAATTAATCGAAAGACAATAAAGAGTCAAAAATCACTATAAGAAATAACAGAGACGTGCCACGACCTACAACAGTACATACTTACTTGGTCAGACCGGAACGCCTGCTTCATGTGCGTGAGCCGCAGGAACCGCGCGATGGGTAGCAGGTTCGAGCCCGTGTAAAGTAACATGAAGTAGAACACGCCGGTTAGGTAGAGCTTCGATATTTCCGGGTTGTCTTGCATTATCTCGTAGAGAAGTGATGCCACCTGCGGTGAGAAAATTTGTTAAGCTGCTGTTCAACGACCTCAGTCGTGTCTCAGCTCAGTAGCCTAATTTCAACTATATTAATACACTAGCGACATACGGGAGACGTGGTCGCTCACTATGGGCTTTATCAGAAGGCTCAAGGTCACTCAAAGAGCAATGGAGAGGGCTATGCTCGGGGTTTCTCTGCGAGATCGAATCAGAAATGAGGAGATCCGCAGAAGAATAAAGGTAACCGACATAGCCCGAAGAGTTGCTAAGCTCAAGCTGCAGTGGGCAGGGCACATTGCTCGCAGGACTGATGGCCGCTGGGGCGGAACAGTCCTCGAGCGGCGACCGCGTACCGGAAAGCGCAGTGTGGGCAGGCCTCCAACAAGGTGGACCGACGATCTGGTGAAGGTCGCGGGAAGCCGCTGGACGCGAGCAGCACAAAACCGGTCGTTGTGGAGATCCTTGGGGGAGACCTTGGTCCAGCAGTGGACGTCTTTTGGCTGAGATGATGATGATGATGATGATAATACAACATACACATGCTCATAGCGTGATATTAAATAGCGTGCATCAAATGTTGAATTTCTCAAATCTGACTGGTAGTTCTATCGATTAGCGTGTTCAAACAAAAACACAAACTCTTCAACTTTAATATATTAGTATAGATTATAGGAAGAGTGTCAGAAAAAGGCCATTCGAACATGATTATTAACGTTAGAAAAATAACTAATCGAAGCCCAGACACATAGTTTCAAACGCACGAAAAATGTATATAAAACATGTCAAACCATTCCATTTCCATTTTTTATGAATCACTAAAGCTACATTTATTAGCTGTGTATGCTACATTTCACGGACGTCATCGGTACATCAGTTAAGCATAAGTTGCTCATAAGCCTACCTTCTCGACCAGTACGGGGTCAAAGGTGAGTAGCAACTGCACCACGTGCGCCAAGCACGCCGGCTCAGATAGCATCCTCTTTACTTTGGGCAGCGGCCGGATCACAGCGTCTTCTTCGTCTCTGGTAGGGAAAGGTTAAAGTGTATGTAGGTCATATTGCAATGATAAGTATCACTTAATCCTCGTTCTACGTATACTCAAATTTTAAAGAAGTCAAGACATTACAAATGTTGAAAAAAATTTCACGAGCAGGATTTGAACCTGCACCCTTCTGACATACCGGGTCAGGTGCTCTCCCAATAGAGCTATCGTGGTTCTAACCATTTGCGTTTTTGTAATTTGGTCACAACAAAATTTGCGTTAAAAATTCTATAAACAAAAACATCATAATATTTGTAAAAATATTATGATCGGATGTTAAGGAAGGTTGGATGTGAATTAAGGAAAGTTGTTGACATTGAATGGGCACCTTTGGCTTTCAAAGTAAATAGTGTTGAATAATTTCGGCGGGCTGGTTAGAACCGCGATAGCTCAATTGAGAGAGCACCTGACCCGGTATGTCAGAAGGGTGCTGGTTCAAATCCTGTTCGTGGAAATTTTTTTAACATTTGTGTTTTTGTAATTTGTTCGCAACAAAATTTGCATTAAAAATTATATAAACAAAAACATTTTAAGTCAAGACATTATTTTGACTTCACAACAATATGTAAAAGTTTCCTCTATCTATATTTTGATCAAAAACCTTATTCCAATTTGATTTTGATCGTAAGTACCCACCTGCTAGGATAATACCGTGCACAAGTAATGAGTAAGTCCAGTATAGTGGCAGCTAAGGCACTTTCGTCCATGACGGGGACGCCGCGCGCAGCCAGCGTCCACTTGAGTTGGGGCACGGAGCCAACTGCGCGCCAGCCCTCCATACTGTTGGCCCAACACTTGGTCTTGTTGTTGATCTCGCCGGATTTGTACAAGTCTTTTAGCTAGAAAAGAGTTACATTACTGAGTTTCGCAAGATAAAAATATCGGTCTGACTTTTCGTAAAAGGTGTCTTGACCAATTTAATAATATTTCTCGTCTGTTACTGAGTTTTATCAGTACTTTTGCCACAGATAGGTACTACAGTCAGCATTAAATTAATCGAAGAACGTAAATAATCAACTAAAGATGCGTTACCGATGGCTACAGATAATATTTACAGCATCAGAACGTATGCTACAGTATCGCGTACAATCGGCATTTGATTAATCGAAGCAACAAAAATATCATCACATTTATTAAAATTTCGTTGGTCCGAATCCGCGAAGTCAAAAATATACTTGGGTGGTTTGCACCGTGGTGCGAATCGCTGAAGTACGAAAAAGACAATGGCTGATTCATACCATGGTTCGAAACAGCCAATTCAAAACGCGTCCTTCCGCGATTCACATCGTGGTGCGAACCAGTCGTGGTGTGAACCAGTAGTGGTGTGAATCGATGAAGTACCCAAAATAAGTGTTGGTATATAAATCAAAAATTATATGCCTAAATATTTTTGACCACTCTATCAATTTAACATTATCTATAGACATTCCACTACTGCGTACATACATAAAAGAACGAGACAAGTAATATATTTTCATCTAAAACGGAATCTAAAAGTTGTAACTTACAACGCTTGTTATTGTAAAGTGGACCTTATCTCCACCGCGCAAGGCATACCTGCTGAAAGCTGACGGGCCCCATCCGCTGCACCTTGTCGCCCTGCTCCAGGTTATAGTACCACTCGCGGTCGCCGCCGGTTTGCTGCGCGGAGCCCTCGATGACGTTGCTTTGGGCCGGCACAGTGGCCCGCGACGTGTGTAAATGGGCTAACGTCATTAATTCCACTAAGATTCTGAAAAGCAACTACATTATGAACATTTAACTTGAGATAACCTTTTTAATACCAAATCGTGCAAGTATGGCTGTATCGATTTACTGGCTATTGAGTGATTGAAAACGAGAATTAATATAGCAAAATTTTAACTCTGTTTGATTATCAACAGGCAAACTAGGCACCTACATTGACAAAAGCGAGAATAGGGTATTTGACAGGTTTTAGAAAAATATGTCTAATGGTTCATTATAGCATATTATATTTGCAATTTGATTATTTCGTTGTGAATTTCTCTATTTTTATGGAAATTGCCATTAAAATTCAAATGAATAAAATAGCCGCCAAAACGATGCATGCAGGTCACGTTATGTCGTGACGTCAGTTGCATGTAAACAAACTGTTAGCTGTCAAATCACACCGTACAAAATTTCGAGTGACATCTTTGATTTGCTTGCAAATGACGTCACGACATCACGTGACTAATCCCATGCGTTTTCGATCACGTGGTCAATCATAAAAATTTTATTATTTTATAAATGATTTTTAATAAAAATTATACTTATTTTAAAATTATGTGCTGGATAAGTTGGTTTAAAAAAATGTTTACTGTTACGTTAACAACAGTTTGATCTATATTTTCATTGTAGTCAAATACCCTATTTGTATGACACTCAATGTCTCTCGGTGGCAAATGAGATGAGTTGCAATTTTGCACACAAATTCTCATCTTCGTTAATGGTGAAAAACACTCTAACTCAGCACTCTTGAGCTTGTTGCTTCTAAAATGTTGGCAGGCGATTCACAGCGCTATTCACATTGAAAAAATATCGCGCTAATAAAACTTACCTAACACCATTCCATTCTAATATCTCACTAACATTTCTTCTATGCAAAATTAATTTAGATAGAAACTGAACTAGTCTGTCTCTCTCCATTCTATCACAAGTCTGAAACAGAAAACTGGTTGTTATTAAAAATGTTGAAGTAATGTTTCAATCAAATTTATCCTCAGTAACAGTAATAAACTTACTCTGTCTAGCATTTGGATTATGTATTTGGTATCAGCGAATGGGCCAATGTCATCGAAGTATCGCCCATAGACAATGCTCATAGCTTGCAGGCACATGCACTTCATCTCGACTTTGGGGGTAGATAAGAACCGGTGGTACAGATCGTTGAAGAACTCGTACCTGAAAAATAGTATCAATTTAAGGTCGAAAGTTTATATACGACTTATTTATGGCGTCAGATTTAAAAGTGATCACCAGATCATATGAGCTGGAGCAGCAGCTGTATGCTAACCACAGCAATATAAGACAATGCTGTTTAGCCGCAGAAATAGGTTAATATCTTTCAGGGTAGTCGCTATACTGTTAAGTTCTGGGCAGAATACCTACTATCAAGGAGTTTCCTCAGTAGTAACTATTAGTAACGAACCACTGATATATTGAGAACATAACAACACGAGACTCTCGACTTCCTTATAGGGCTGTCATCGCTGTCCCGCTGCTCCAGCAGTCATCGCACACAAACGCGTGAAACTCACTCTAGAGCTAAAATAAAGGATCTCGACTCACGGCTTCCGTTTAGGGTTAACGTCCCTATTTCGCTGCTCCAGCAGCATCCCGAAGTAGTAATCGTACACAAACGCGCGTAATACACTATCAAGTGAAAGAACTGATGTTACTCACGACTTTCATTTAGGGATGTCGTCGCTGTACCTCTGTTTTTACAGTATCCTGATGTAGTAATCGCTGAGCAACGTGCGTAACTCACTCTAGAGCGAAAATAAATGATCTCGGCTCACGACTGTCGTCAGTCTCTGTTAATGTCTGCTCCAGCAGCACACAAATGGGCGTAACACACTCTCGATCGAAAAAAAACTGATAATACTTACGTCTTCCGTATAGGGCTTTCGTCGCTGTCTCGCTGTTCTAACAATATCCTGAAGTAGTAGTTCTCGATCTGCAGGCACAGTTGACTTCCAGTTCGGCGTGGTTCCACGACGTCAGCGTGCCTCCCACCACCTCGCGGTCGTACACAAACGCGCGTAACTTACTCTTGAGCGACAAAACTAATGTAACTCACGACTTCCGTATAGGGCTGTCGTCGCTGTCCCGCTGCTCCAGCAGTATCCTGAGGTAGTAGTCCCCGATCTTGACCTCGGCCTGCAAGCACTGGTAGTTGACCTCCAGCTCGGCGTGGTTCCACGACGTCAGCGTGCCGGCCGCCACCTCGCGGTCGCTCATGAACGCGCGTAGCTCGCTCTCGAGCGCGTTGCGGAGTTCTTCACGTGTCTAAGTAATTAAGTTGAACCATTATAGTGAAATGAAATTAAATACACTTTATTGTACACTATATAAAAGACCTAAAGAGGACAATACAAGAAGAAGTATAAATGGCGGCCTTATCGCTAAAAATTTCTTCCAGGCAACCATGTGTTGAATTGGACAAAAAAGCCAAGAAATGGGCGGTTAATGGTGGTTTCCGAAACATTAATTGACGTTTATTTACACACAATATAAATATACTCAATTATCATACATACAATGCATATACCTACTTACATATATATAAATTGAATACACATATAAACTAAATACATATGATTTGGTATACAGTCGATTGCAAATAAATTTCCATATCTGAACTTTGAACGAGCCGAAATTAGCACGCGATAAATAAAGTTTTGTTATCTCGTTTAAAAGTCTAATAATACTATGTTTTAAGCAAAATTTTAATTCTATAATAAAAACAGTGTCTGATTTGGTGCCGAGCACTTTGAGGAAGCATAATAATATGAACGGTCGCAATTCGATATCTAGCGCATTGCGGAGTTATTTACGAGTCCATTGTCCAATTATTATTTTAAGACCAATGTACACATAGAGCAGTAAAGGATTTGAATAGAATTGAATTGAATTTTAAGTTTGTCGAAGTTACGGATATTAAGCCAGCTGAAAATTATCACGTAACTTTACTCTTAAAAAAATTTGCTGTTTTTTAAACTTTTTATGAGACTTAAATAAAAATGATTAAAGTATGGACTTACCGTGTGATTCCATATGAGGTTCGGCAGCGCGTGATCCTTATGGAACTGGTAGTAGAACAGCGGCCAGTTGGCGGTTGATTTGAGTCGTTCGCGCCTCCGCCGCAGCACCACGGGTCGTTCTTTCGCTTCCTTGGCCACGGCGGCTGCAGTACCCGCGGGCCCCCGGCCGGTTCGTTGCGCCCAATGCTGGAGCGCTATGGCTGCGTAATGCTAGGAGGGAATATAGTTTGAATTAATATTGCTTTGGCATTATGTATTAGATACAATTTTATTATAGTATTTGAAGCAGGCGGTATTTTTAATACTTCCCTCACAGGCTGAGGCAAGTCGTTTTTCCATAAGTGCTTTTTTCAGTTTAGCTATAATTATACGATTGTGAATGACAAACTACTTTCCGGTTCGAAGGACCACTACAGTACAAGAAGTACTATATGGAGAAACACAACGAGGGGAAACAGCTGATTCAGTAGGAACAATCGTATGCTACGACGACATATAAATAATGAAATAAATAAATCAAAAAATAACAAAACAAAAATGTGTCTAGTACGGTCAGCAACGAAAGTAGCTAAACACATTAAAAACAAATAGGCCCCCAGTCCCCGGCGGCCCTGCCATTCCTAGCTACGGTAGCGGCTATGGTAACGGCAGGGGTGCTAAGAATCTCCGGGTAAGATCCGGCTACCAACACAAACAACTCGACCTGGCAACCGCGCTGGAAGAGGCTATTTGTGAGTTACACTGGGATGTCTTTGGCTTATCTGGAGTCCGAGGAGAGGGAGGAGAGGACTCGACCAGGCCTACGTCACTCCATGTACTTGCGCGCGTTAGGTACCTACCGAGCGGCTTACCGCCGGCGATATAAAAGCCAGTGGACTGTCGCAAGCGCTCGTTATCGTACGCTCGTTCGCTGTGCACGTTGCGTCATCCATAAAACATCGATCATTTGTAGGTATTCTGTAGTTATTAATTAATAAGTATTGTAAATAGTGAATAAGTTTAATATAAATGTTGATCGACATTTGTGTGGTTTAGATTATTGTAAATAGTAATTAGGTGATTTAAAATCTCGTTTCAATAATATAAACCAATGCCGCCCGCGCCTGGAAATTTTTGTGAAGTTGATAATTGTAAATCAAATAAAAGGAATAAAAACCTGTCATTTTTTAGTTTGCCTGTTGATGAAGAATCTACCTAATGAAACTATTTTAAGTATAGGTACATTATAGATACGTACTTATTTAGATGAATTTATAGAAGGGAATAGGTTTGTTTTAATTACTTACTTTCAACATTAAAGGCGGATTTTGAGTCACAACATAAAAATATAAATCTAAAAATGTATGAAACAATGTATGTATGAAATCGATTACGTTCCGACTCGCGTCGCGACACGACGCGTCAGACAAATATAAATGACCTGTGACTATGTCTGCATTAAAGTTGTGACAACACGTTTGGTGTGGTGGTTAGTGACCCAACCTGCCACGTCAGCGGTCGTGGGTTCGAATCCCGTTAGGGGCAAATGTTTGTATGATGAATGTGGATACCTATTTTATACTCGAGTTATGGGTGTTTATACTCGAGTTATAAGGAATATAATCCATCTCTATACCTACTCAGTTCTCTTTCATATCATAACACTTTCATACGAAGGAAAATCTATATTCCAGCAGTGGGATATTATGGACTGATGATGATGAAGATTTATGACTAAGTAGGTAATTCATTTAATATCATAGGTAACATTATAATGTTCTCTCATGGAACTCGGATTCATACTGATCATAAACAATTGAGCTTTTCAATTTATCATTCATTTTAATTTAGATTACAAAGCTTAAACAAGCCATTTAGACACAGGTTAATTTAGGTACAAGTTATTGTGTGTGAACAATATTTTTATCGTAGCAACAGCCCTATCATTACTACGAGGGTAGCAAGGCCGCGCGGCTGCCAATCGATAACAACTCTATAGTCGAGCCTATTAGGCATAATTTAGCACGCAGCGGTCGCCGACGCGTCGCGACGAAATGAAGTAGGCTATTAACGCGGTAGGTATACGAATTTTTGTAGGGAGTGATTTATCTGTTACGAAGTAACTATTACCTAATCTGTGACTCGACTATCCTACAATCTAGTAACTTACTATACCACCGGGCGGGCAACCAACTGTCCCTTGGTGGTGTCTGATTCATCGTCCATAAGTCCCTTGTCAACAACGTGGTAACCATCGGATGCCGGCGCCACACATTGGGTATATTGGCCCCAAGTTGAAGCTTGGATCCAATAAACCAATGTTTGGATCGGTCTTGGTCTTGGTCTTGTTGGATATAAACGTAACATTGCGTCCAATGTCGACCCGTGATGTGTCGGTTTTATGTACACGATTAAAGGCGAGGGGAGTGAAGGGGGTAGGCGGGCAGGCAACTTGGGGCCAACGTCGCGTCTCGATCCCCACATTGGTTGTATCAGTACGCGCTAGCACGAGTGCGAATTGGGCGTACAACATGGACTCTCCGAATGCCGACTGGTCGAATAAACAAGTGTTGGAGTTTTTACAAGTGTAAGAAAAAGTGGAGTTCCGTGAACAAATACCACAAAAATAAAAATGTGTAATGTGTACTTTGTTTGAAAAGCGTACATTTTTATCATCCAGAATCGCCTTTTCTTTGGTTTCTTTTTAACCGACTTCAAAAAAATAAAAAATAAATAGATTTTGCACAAAGTAATTCGGTTTTTTGATTTAGTTAATCAGAAATGATTAAATAAGTACCTATACAAAAAACAGCTCTAAAAAGCAAGAAATAATATTGAAAACATATTATCTATTGTTTGCGCCTGAACGCGCCTACGATTTTCACCACGGCAATCGTCAGTGAACGCGTCATTGCCTTTTATAATTTTTTTTTATTTTGTATTGTCGGTATATGAAAGTTATTAACTGCATTGTCATTCACTACTGTCTTCTATGGCGATCAGCCACTTATACGTACTCAACCTGTACTTTTTCAAAATTACTGGAGTAAATATTCTATACATCGAGAAACTACGTTTTATTTATGAAGAAACCTCATCAGCACATCTTGCCTATACATCTATGAATCGGTCAATCATATTATATTACTATATTCACTATATTCACGATCATTTACAAAAAATAACACTTTTGACTATTATTCCATTGTATTAAGAGTTACATTGTTTACTGGTTAATGCTAGTGGCTAAGCGTCGTTACCTCCAAATGCTTCTCGACGTATTTGACCTGTCGCTCGAGCGCCTCCCAGTGCGGTGCTCGCGTGCGGGCGGCTCTCTGCGCCAACTGCAGGTTGTCGCGCTCGTCCGCCACCGCCTCGATAGCGGTCGCGGGAGGCACCTCCGTCGACTCCAGGAACGCGAGCAGGCCCGACGGCTGCCGAGTAACACCGACGAGTTAGTAGTATGGTAACCATCACGATTTATTTACACCAATTATTTACTACTAATTATGCTACAAGTAGCTCTTATGAATGTCACTATGTCTTCGGTTCGTAAGTCTACAGAGAGCGAGATTCTTTTCTCCCTTACAGCGTTAAAATATTGGAAAATGCCCTATCATAGCTCATTAAGGATAAGTCCCGATTTTCTAAATTATCTTTATAGGTAAGTACCTGGGGCCAACCTTACTAATAAAGTATTAGTACGGTTATGGCAGAATAACAGAGATCGCGGTCCTACCGCGACTACTGAGCCATAAACCGTTTTCTCTTAATTTTTAAACATGTGTAACCTTTTATAATGTATTTTTGTAAAAAGACAAATAAATGAATAATTATTATTAACTTATATTAAAGTCCCTTAACTTTTAATTTTCGTAAGTACGGTAAGCAACGGGCGTAGGACGCGAGTTTCACCTCGTCTGATCCAGAGCCACGGGAATCCGACTCAGACAACCAACTTTTAGGTATTACATAAATATTACACAATTATTCTCCACAACAAGATCTCCAATACCTCGTGTCGAACCTGCACCTTCAGACATAGCGGGCTTAGGTAACGTTATATTCAAATGCTATATTGGAATATAACAAACTATGTCACTCACCATAATCCGCTTCATCAAGTTATGAGCGGGCGCATGCTCCACAAGCCACAAGGCCACGAGATGCCTCGCCAAGTGGCGGTGGTGTAACCTCGCCGGGGCGTACAGAGCTGATAGCAAGTGCCTGGGCAGCGCTGCCTCGGCTAAGGCCAGGGCTTGCATACGCGCGCCCACTGAACCACCGCCTTCCTCTATCAGTGCGCGCATTACTAGGCCTGCGCCTTTCACGATTGCCATTGAGGGGTGCTGTTGATAAATGAGTGTAGCTACAGTTTAAAATGTTTAATATGATAAAGATACCTGAAAAATAAACGGCATAGAAAAAAACCGTTTTAAAAAAAATTAAGTTGCATCAAAAACCCATTGCATTTTATGATCTAAAATAATCTAAATTCATTACCAATAATGGCTTAGGATTTATTTTACATAGTGTTTACCTTCACACAATTAATTCTCAGCACACCACTAACCTCAAACAACTTAAAAAGCACACGTCCTTTGTTCGCGACCATTTCAAGGAGTTGGTCGAACTGTTTTCCATCCGTTGTTTCGCTGTACGGCACGCACAGCGCGAACGTCAGGAAATCCAACATGGCCGCCACTACCAGCGCGCCGCTGCCTGACGTCTGTTGGGAAACAACACGTTGTGAGAGTAAGACATTATTTCAAAGAAATTGATCTTTATAAGCGACAAAACAATTCTCGAGTGGCGACCGCGCTTCGGAAGAATCAGTATAAGCGCTTTCAACAAGATAGGCAGATGTTCTGGTGAAGGTCACTGGTAGCCGCTGCAAGCAGTACAAAACCGGGCGTTGTCGAGATCCATCGTCCAATAGTGGATATCTTTCGGCTGAGCTGATGCTGATGATGATGAAGCTACACTATGTTCTGTGGCTATGTTCTGTCTTCAAAATCAACGGTTAATTATTAAAAACCTTGGTAAATACTTATAAAATACAGTGAAAAAATTAAACGCCTACTCGACCCAGCCAGGAATCAAACCTGGGTCTTCCGCAATCCGAGCGGCTGCACTGACCGCTATGCTACCGGGAACGCTGACGTAAGCGCTGAATTTTGTCGCTGCTTTATAATTTTTTGAATGCTTTTATAGCAGCAGAGTACCATCTATTTAACGGTCAGCAGTTCAGTGCAGCAATTAGCACTTAAAATAAAAAACCTTGGTAAATTCACTGTATCTATTTATGACTTACCACATGTTCCGCCCACATGGTCAATAGACCCTCGAGGAAAGTGGATGAGGACAGCATGCTGGCTTTATTCAGCTGTTCTTGCCGTAAGTCGGGCTCCTGGTGCATGGGCTGCATGAGTGCGCATACAGCGTCTAGGGCTGCGTGTGAGCAAGCCGACGAGCCGCGACGAAGCGCGCTCACCACCGCAGTGCCGATCCACTCGCGGAAACTGTAGCACGAGAACTCTGTTCAATAACCCAATCTTCTATTGTAAAATTTTATCAGTTTTCAAACGAGCTCATGCCAGCTCAGTGATCGGAATAAGTACAGGTGGACTATACTTATCTTAAATTCATGACGGGATACAGCAGGGAGCTGTTAATACCACCGTTTTTGATATGAAGTACGTCCCAAAATATTTCCAATTCTAGGTTAGCCCCTTAAGCGTCGAGCGACCAGCAGCAGGTGGCCGATAACAATTAAAATTCTATTGTATCTGGGTATTCGACGTTTGAGCTCATAGTATACTATAGACATTTGCTTTGACATTTAAATTCGACATTAGATATTTACGATTCCATAAAATTACGAAACAATTACCAGTACACGAAATATCTGTATCGAATTCGGTGGTTTAGGTGTTGTATTTATTTAGTTCATGTAGTGTATTTATTTTATTTTTATTTGGTAAAGATACAATTATACAAAATCACATAAAATTTAACATAGGTACAATATAACACAAGAGTCAGAAGAGTTTCCATAATACATTGAACATATCTAACAACAATAACATAATCTTCAGTGTACATATCCTGTCTACCTATCCTGTAAAGTTTCATAACTAGCACAAACGCAACCCGAAACGCAAGCCACTGCGCTATTGAGCTCCACGTTTCTTATAGCTGCTGCCACTCAACTCACCCTGGTAACGCAGTGAACGCGGCGAAGCCGACCTTGCTGGCGCAGAGACGGCGAAGTGCGTGGAACTGTGCCTCCAACTCGCGCGGGGGCAAACTCCCACCCGCGGCGGAACTGGCCACCAGCGCACTCAGCGCTCCAGTTATCAGCTTCTCCTTGTTCTCAGCGAAAAGACGCTACACGAACCAAATTATCCACCAATGTTTTATAATATTACACAGAATGTTCTAAAAAGTGCTTACTGAAGTATTGAATGTTCCTTTTCACTGAATCACCTTAATAAGCGTCCACTGACGGGCAAGTGCTAGTTCACAGACTCGATTCTCTCTCGCGAGCGTCATGTTTTGAAATAATATAAATAAACCTTTACCATGCATGCAACTGCAGTATAATGGTTCAAAATGTCTAGCTACATAACACCTAATTATAAAACGCCGAATGATTATAAAATATATAGCAAAGTCTTGTAGCAAATAATCAATGAATTTCGATTCTGGCGTTTCGCCAGCCGCTGTCGTAGCTTCGCTTCTTGCTACCTCCTTTGGACATATAGCTTGCATATCAAAACATATCTTTGATCGTCCGTTTTATACATCCGCGCAAGCCGAGCGAGCGTAGAGAGCTGACCTCAGCCGGTGAAGCGCCAGAGTAGATGTCACTTTTATGGCATTTAGATAGTTATTTAAAATTTTCAATATTTTGTACGTAGATATATTGAACTTCGATTAAATACCCATTAGACATTTAGCAATGTCACTATTATGAATTTAGCTCAAATAAACATTAGGCGTTTTAAATGTAGGGATTTTTATAACGTTCGATATTTTAATTTTACGCTATATGAAAAAAAATTACGCGTTCTTCAGCGAAAATCTAATCTAGAAACTCTTAAAAAGCCCTCGGAATATTTATCTAGAATGTGTATCTGAAATCACATGAAACGATGAATAAGATATGGTATTTACATAACAAATACTGAAACCAACACCTATTCCAGATTGTAAAAAAATGAGCTAATAATGATGTGTGATGCACTTAAAAGGGAAATGTAACACTGAATAATAAATCTTATGAGTTACTTCTTTTTTAAGTAAACTATTTATTTAAACAAGCTATTAATGATGAATGTACTAGGCATAAATATATTTACAAAAATAACACTATTTATTAAAAACTAATCATTTATGCTGTCATTAGGTTTTAAAGCCAGACAAAGATTAATTGCAAGCAATATATAGTTAATAAATAGTTTTGTGAAATATTATTATCAGAAGCTTTTATTTATTTACATGTTATGAATGCACGAATAAATGAAATAGCATTTATTTCGTACACGCAACTAGTAATATAAAAGCATATACATTAATTAAAAGAAATACACCGTGACAGGTTAGACGACGGACGCGTTTAAGGAGGTAATAGTTTAAAAAAAGGTTATAGCAAATTTTAAAACACGCGAGTTATTACGCGTTTAAAAAAAAGTGAACTATCGTAATTTCGCATGTACTACACGCACGAGTAAGGTCAACCACACGCGCGGACAACGCCTCGCTAGTCGCTTCGCTCGCCCGCGTAGTAAATTGTAAATAAACAGAAAGACCATTTCAGTTAGGAAAAAGTAAAAAATAAGGTGGTGTTTTTTTATTTTTAATGGAACAGGTATCGGCTTCTTATACACCTCCTTTAACGCGTCCGTCGTCTAGCCAGTCACGGTGTATACATAATTATTTAAACTGGGTGACAATGTTAGGTACCAAAAAGTTCTCTATACGGCATCATGTCGCAACAGTGTGTGTTATATTACTTACAACTGGACCTAGATATTAATTTAAGAACAAGTTAGTTTTAGAGCCAAAAATTATTTTAACGTTCTAAAAATCGTTTGCGTGATCAGTTTAAAAACGTTTTATTATTCTGTGTTACATTCACACGTGTTATCAAGACGTTTACACTGAACGGGTGGATAGCAAATAATATGATGAGGGGACTTACAAGATCCCACGTAAGAAACAGCCACAACAGGGGGCGGGCCTAAGGCACACAACACAACGTTTATGACGCGAAACTATACAGCAATATTGAAATAACATAAAAAGGGGTGCTGAAAAGAAGCTGACAAGTAAACTAAACAAGCAAGCAAGGTGGGTCTAGCAGGATCTTCTATCGAAATCGTGTCGTTGCGTAAACGGGAAATGTAGTATAGGAATTGGTACAGCGCAGCGCCACAACGTCCGCAAATTGAACTAACAATTGACAGACGTTATTTCATAGAACTTATGCCGTTACGTTTACGTTACAATTCGGATATAACTTCGTGCTAGGCCCACAGGGTCTCTTCAAGCACTCGATTGTAATTTCCATTCCAACTTCACTCCGCCAGGCAGTGGCGATAAAACAACTACATTAAATTAAACCTTATTCACTCTCAATAACATTTAAATCAAAGAAAGCACGACCTGCCTGACTTTATGTTTATTTGTTAATTTCGGAGAGGCAGCTTTTATCATTCGCACATGATTAAGATACACGACGTATGGCTAATAATTTAATGCCAAAATTGCAATGCAACATTAAATGAGCATTCTAAACTGTTAATTTCAGGAAATTAAGTCATATTTTATTAACTTTGAGTCTATATTTGCATAATTCTCAAATATTGACAGTTCTTTATAAATATACTCAAATTGTATGATTTTAATCGTTATTTTGAAAACTTCTGTTGCTTCGATGAATTCGATGCTGTCTGTACTAACAAATTGATTTACCTCTATATTGTGACCTAATTTTAATTGTACAACAAATAATGTATTAACGTTCAATATAACGTTATTCTGTCTCAAAGATAATATGACGAAAGTTACAGAGTAATCATGACATATCTTACAATATTGTTGTAACTATTGTATTGTGTTGTAACTAAATAGTTATCCAACATCTGCAATCATTTAACAAAGCTAATGATACTTATAACTGAGAGCATGAGACATTGTTACATCGGGTTAGTAAGGATGCGGAAGGGACGAGAGCGAGAGAGACAGAAAGCGTGTTAGTAAGAGATAGACTCACGTCTTGGCTGACGGAGTAGTTGAGGCCGCTGTAGCCGACGTTGGCGTTGAACCGCTCGATCACTTCCGCGCGACCCATGCCCACCGGGTTTTGGAACAACCTACACATAACAAAATAAATTCATCTTAGAATAGGGTGCCTTTTTTTACATATATATCTTGATGGGGAAGTGCTTGGCCTTCTCATAACATGATAAAACTTGGAAAAACTTTCGATAAACGAACTGGTTATCTTATATGCAGTGATCGGATAATCGGCTGCATATATACCTAAAGTTAATTTTTGGCTAAGAATTTATGGAAGCGGCTTTTTAAAACATGTTTTTTAAAATATGAATCCCGGGATTCCAGAAAATTCGGGAATGCAAAACTATTCTGTAACATGGTGTGGAAAGGATATCTGTAGCATGTGTATTTATTTTAAAAATCCGGGACTCCGGGTTTACATAATTATTCATGTTTATTTACTTGAAGTTTATTTTTAACTTCCCATGCAATTTATGAGTTTGTAGAGTGTAAGAGGAAGAGTAGTGAGTGTTAGTTAAAAAAAATACAATACAATAATACTTTATTGCACATAATTACAGGATACAAAACATACATTTATTAAAAAAAAATTAAGTACTAAAATATCCTTTATTGGAGTGTATAAAGGTAATCTTATCCAGCCAACCGTGATATCCTGATTGGGCGTAAATATTACCTCGGTTACTACAAATTCGTTTTTCTTTGTTATTTCTTGTTTGAGATATGTTTTGAAACTTGAAGAAGTAGTTGAAGAAATTAAAAATTATAAGGAAGTTATTTTTTCTAGAGATTTTTTCGTTAAAACCATATTAGCCAACACCTGAACATAAGTAAATATACCTAAACCCGATTTGATTTTATAATCAAAACACTAAATTTGTCGATTCCGAAATCCCTGATTTTTTTAAATACAAAAGTGCATTCTATAATAGCCAACCCCTTAACTTTATTTAATATGCATCCGATTATCCGATCACTACTTATATGTAAGTGTCGGAACACAACAACGGACGAAATACAGCGACCATGTTTCGGAGGATTATGCGTTGGTACCGGCTAGTGGGTTATATTTATGGAGACCGCATCAAAATCTCAATCTTGCAAGTCTGCAGGAGCGTAGTCATCAATCCCGTGTGTTTGCGTTATTTGCGGGGTTAAAAAGAAATTATACTTACGCCAAGCCACGTTACGTGGAAATTCCGCCAACACATTTCGCCGAAGGTCAGTTGTCCGTTAGCGGACCGCTCGACTTAAGGCGAAGGGTAAGGCACACTAGCGCAATGTTTAAAAAAAATCCAGTTTAGCAGTTATCAAATTAAATCCATTAGCGGCGCTAGTGTGCCTTACCCTTCGCCTTAACGGATTTACCACAACGGAAATTTAGCGACAGAATTTTCGCGTGGCCCTGGCCTTATTGTTTTATGAGTCTACTAGCTGACCCAGCGGACTTTGTACCACATTTTTTTAATATATCCTATGTTATTCAGCGCTAATGTAGCATTCTAATGGTAAAGAAATTTTTTAAATCGGTCCAGTAGTTTTTGAGTTTATTCGTCGCAAACATACATACAAAAACACAAAGCTTTCCTCTTTATAATATAAGTATAGATGAAGTGTTCAGTGAGATCACCTGAGGTGGTTGGACTCGGTCTCCTCGTCCACGGGCTGGTGCAGCGGGCCCAGCCGGTGGCCGCGCGGCGTGCCGGCCGAGCGCACGTGCACGTCGCGCTGCCCCGCCGACCGCACGCCGTCCAGCAGCGATGCTAGCAGCGCGTCCCTACGGAGATACTCTAGATAATTTAACCATTTTATTGGTGGTGGAAATATAAATGCCACCATAATTTGAACCTTATGTAGTTGCAATAGCATAACTAGCAAACTAACTAAAAACATACTACGCTGTACCCGTTAAAAGGTTATCATTACACATCATACTCGGATCTCGATGGAGCAGTGGTTAACGCTAAGGTTGACCTGTTTAATTGGGCCTATTCACGGGCACTACAAATTTAATCATATTGACCCATATTCAAAGGCCCTGCACTCCATCGCTTCACTCCATCACTCCAAATTTAATCATATAACTACTTTGATTGCTTGGCATCGCTCCGAGCGTTGGGTTTTTCATAGTTTTCGAAAGTGCTTAACCTTAGCAGTCATAGACCGATCGCGTTAACGATGCTAGCGAGCTCCTCCTTTGTCTTTGTACTGCACGCAAATCAACACATATCACTTGAAATCGGGTAAGAAAGAAGAAGAAAGGATAAATAAAGGGAAGGAAAAAGCAATCTTAGTTCCTTGGCTTAGAATCTTGATTCCCTGGCAATTGGCAAACGTTACAAATGACCGACCAGCGAAGATAAAAGGTGTATATTAACACATTTGCAGTAGGGCTGCCGAAAATGTTTTTTTTTTTGCATTAAAACTTTGCACAAACCAACGAATCACTGGCTATGTAAGTAGTCGTGGTAGCAATACCACTACTTGTCTTACTTCTAAACATCATCATGACCACTATATTTTTATATCCCGGTCAGTAAGTCAGATCAGTAAGGATATCCATTTAAAAATAATAAAACTTTATTCCATTACTGTTTTATTTTTGTTTGCTAGGTTACATTGCAAGTAGTGCTGTAAAGTAGTACTAAATAAGATAGCACAACTTTCACTTTACAATATTCAAAACAATTCGCATTAAACTTTTGTATAAAAGACGTACCTTTCTCCAGCCAGATAGCTGCGTGTTTGTCCATTAAGATATTCTATGGAAAACTTCTGTGGATGTTCTGGATCCCGGACCAAGGCAAATACGTCACTCAGAGGGCGAAGACAGACTACCTGGAATTTAGAATTTGTATTATAAAGTAGAAATTAAAAACTAAAGCATTACGCAGTTTTTGATTTGAAACTGCGGCTTGTTCTTTATTTGTAAATGTTCCAATTTATCTGTGCAATGCAAAAAGAACTCACTTCAAATCAGCTTACAAATGTTCTGTTTCATTACAATAACTTTAGAACATGAGACAACTAGGACTATCCTTAAAGACTTTTTTAATGGGGTTTAATGCTAACTATTTAGTATAGCCATCATAGGCATATCTTTATCCCGTGACGTTTCGAGTTGCACAGGCCTTGGTCACGCGCCGACTGCTGTCCGATGTCATGCTTTCATTTGCCACATTATTTATCCAAATACTGCCATACATAACACTAACAGTGTTACGAATACTAGCCTTATTCTGGGTACCTAACCAAGCGAAGACCAATTAAAGGTAATGCCTATTACCAAGTAGTTTACGTTAAACCTTTTCATAAACTTTATTTAAATGAAACTCAGAAGTTTGAAAGTGTATAAACTTTTTAAAAAACACATGTATTTAGATGTCTTACTGAGTAAGTCTGCGGATCCCTCTCCAGTATGCAGGTGTCGGACAGACAAAGAGTACGCTTCATAGGCTCCATGTGGCGCGCGGGATTCACTTTATGCACCATAAACTCACTTAGTGAAGTTTGGTGTTGGTCGCCGCTGCAAAAACAATAGTAGTTGTATAAGACATACATATTAGAGTGAAGTATTCTCAATGGACTAATTCATGTGAAGTTAAAACATAAGCACCACAGAATGTAGGACGCCTTGTGTTGTATTAATATAAATAATTTTACCTACATACAAAATATATTTGGAGTTTTTACTAAGCACCAGCAAGCTCTTTAGTAGTAAAGTAAAAAGCCTATATAATATCCCACTGCTGGTCAAAGATTGCCATCATTGAAATCAAGTTATCCATACAATTGATGGGTATTAGCTTAATTACTGCACATGCTCAATGCAGATTGGTGATCACAAACCCAAGCATCGCAAAGTCCGAAACATACTTGCCAGACCTGAAAAATGAACCCAGAACCGTCGGTTAACGAACCGTGCGTTTAGCCATTCGGCCACTGAGACGTTAAAACAATAGGTTATCATAATTAAAGAAAGGCAAAAAGTTGAACTACAGATTATTAAATTACTACTTCCTAGATTTTGGAACTTAATCTCGAAATTAAGCAATCGTTTTTATACATAAAACAGAGATAGTTACAGTGCCTGAGAGTGACCCTACTTTTGTCCTTGTTAAATAGAATGTTCGAGAGATATAATACATTATGAAATATGACATGAGCAAAGAGAGGAAACTTCTAGTGTTCAAAAGGAAAAAGTCAGGTAAATTAAAAAAGTAATCTCATTTGTAAATGATGCATTGAATATTATTTCTGTACCAATGTTTATTAGATAAGTGCACAAGGCCGTGTGAATCATTGTTTGTTTAATCAAAAAATGGCCAATGACATAACTTTATAACATACATTTTAATTTACATCATCTAACAATTAAACCTTAATTTAAAATTCATTTATTGTTATCTACCCATTTGTTATGCAATTTTTTATCTTATCTAAACTGTTTAGAGTATGTTTTCTATAACATTTAATTCAATGTGCAGAACACTTGTATTGGCAAAACATTTTATTTGAATTTCGTGTTTTCAAAGTGCACTTAGTGCCCATATACAAATCTGTACAGATCCATTGTGTTTCTTTTGTATAATATGATGATGGTAAACTTAGCTGTAGAAAATGTAGCTGCTGTTTGCTATAAGATATGAGATTCATTTGAGATTCTTACCTGTATTTCCCAAATCTCTGATCGTGGTAATCATCCAAAGTAATAGTAGTTGACAGGACCTTGATGCTTATGCTTAGTGTTAGGTTAGCCATTTCCAGCATCTTGTTAATAATCATTTGGTGTTCCATTGAGTTTGAAAAGAGATGGAGTCGGCTGTAACCTCCCACTGCCAGAACAAAGCCTCCTGAGACATCTCTGACCTAAATTTAAAGAATAAGTTGATGATTTATGACAAACTGGTAGTTACTTATGTACTACTTACCAAACATTTTTTTAAGATATTATAGAATAGTTTAGGTTGTAATCTTACCTGCAGAATACCCTGGATGTCACAGTATGGATAGCTGGCTAGTAGAGTGTGAGTGGAAGGGTCCAGTTGGTCTAAAGCACATGGTCCAACTTCTAGTACTATTGGCAAACGGGTACCACTCCAGTGATGCTTGTAAGCTTGGTACCTCTGGATTAAAAGTAAATTAAATTAACAAGTAAATAATTCAAACATATTTTACTTTTAATATGTACATTTGTCATTAAAATTTTCTGCAGAACAGTCAAATAAAAAGTGCTGATGTTTTCATTGTGATCTTTGTGTTGTCCACTTGAAGAATTGAATAAAGAATAGGAGAAACACTCTTTCTTTTAATACACACAATTTAAAGCAATGAATTGCAAATAAAACAAAGCAAAACTAATAGTTATAACAGTTGTATTGTATACTAACAAAAACATCTTTTTGTTTCTCAGCAAAATGTTGCCTAAATCTAAATGCCTCTGTCAGTATGAGGCATTTGTGTTCAGAAGAAAACTTCATAGTGTCCACTTTCTTATCCTTTTTTTGGATAAAGTATAGTGTAAAGTCATGATTGGCAGCTGAATTGGAGTGCTTCGAGGAAGCCACTTTGATTACTTCTGAGTATAGCCATTTATTGGTCACCTCCAAGCGGTCAGGGTTGTATGTGGTGATTCCAAGAGTTCCCACAGAAAATACTCTTTTATACTTCCCTTTCCAAGAGTGTTTCATGACGAGGAAAGACGCCACATCTTGGTTATCTTTAATAGGAATCATCTTAACATCGCCTGAAAATAAAACTTACATTACATTAACAAAGAACTGTTCATGCAGTTATAAAATACGCGGAAATCGGATCATATTTACCACTTGTTTTTAACTGGGTTACAATGTTACAATCACTAATAAGTATCAAGCTACAATAACATATTGCCGACAGCGATGTTAATAAAGGCCATACTCAATACCAAATCAGTTAATAATTGCTACAGATCGTAACGTCTTTGCTAAAAGCGCCATTTATGAAGGTATTTAACAGTATGATCCTCCCCTTTGTAAATAGATCGGGAAACAAGGCGCTGAGGACGTGTAAACAAGGAACAGAGAATGAGTATTAAAATGTTATTACAAACAGTACAGTATCGAATTTATACTTACAATTTATATAGTACTTAATAAGTATTCTACAGTTTTAGCTAGCTTCGAACAGGACCCATATATTAAGCAAAATAATCTTAAAACTCGAAACTAGACGAGCGCAAGAGACCGTCTAATCATTCATTTGACATTTTCAAGAAATGTTGCCATACTAAAGTTTTTTTTTTTCTTTTAGTCGATGGCTTTGAGCGATTAGTACATTTAGCCAGTATTAAAGTAATTTTTCTTTCAATACATCCCAACCACAAGAGATGTGAAAGCCACTTTAAAAAAAAAGTAATACAAAATAAACAATGTTTCTTTCCTGTATGATGATGATGATGAATGATAATAGAAATGAGAAGTGAGAAATGATATACCCCCAACCCCACGAGTATCTCAGTAAAGATGTGGGGCTTTACTAAGTCCTCGGGCGGACTTCTTGAGAGAATTTGAAAAGTGACGTTGCACTATTTTGTTTCATTTGCCAACACTCATGCACACTCACGAACACTTAACGGTTAATAATCCACTATTATTTCACATTAATATTCGACATGACATAAATTTTAGAAAATAAAACAAAACCGCAGACATGACTCTTCACTTCCCTGCCAAGAAGTCATATTAAAGTTAAATAGTTTAAGTTAATTGTTAACAAAATACTTTAAGTATTTATGGTATTATAATTTGTGTTTTTTTTTGTTTCAATTTTATATCGTCACAGAATACTTTAGAAAGTCAAACCATGTAATAATCTACTTACACGTACTTGTTAGCTTCTAGTAAAGCCTGACCACACTGCAATCACTCCTGTTTGAAATATCGTAGAATATTTTTATATTGAACAGTTCAATTAGCAGTAATAACGAACTAGTTGAACGCACATCACTCATTGCAGTCAACTGTCAAAACTAGTCAACTGGCAAAGTCAGATGGTTTTCTTTCTCTTTCTTTTTTGACAGTAGATACAACGTTCCAATACCTGAAGTAAATTGATGAGACAGATAATTTAGCGTCATTTACTTTCTCAAGAAAATAAGATTTTAGTACAACAATAATTTATTTGTCAAACAAAGCAATAGTGTGGGTGTTAAAAAATACTGATGTGTATTATATGTAAACTAACTCATTCATGTTGTTATTGAAAATATTAGCTTCGTTTAACATAGGACATAACTCTACTCTTTGAACGTGACGTCGTCGTGACTTCTCTTGCCGTATGCAGCTGTGAGTTGCAACGTTGACCGTATTTTCTCAATAGTTTCGTCAGCCACGTCCCAAACGTTACCACCATGGTTCTCGACTTAGACCTGTTTCGCGCTGACAAAGACGGTGACCCAGACAAAATCCGCGAGAACCAGCGTAAGAGGTTCAAAGATGTTGCTCTCGTGGACACTGTTGTGGAGCAGGATACTCTTTGGAGACGATTAAGGCACGATGCTGATAACTTAAATAAGCTGAAAAATGTGTGCAGCAAAGAGATCGGCCTGAAGATGAAAAGCAAAGAGCCTGTGGGAGAAGCGGACCAGCCAGTGCCAGCCGAAGTCGCCGATAACCTAATCAACCTAACGGGGGATCAGCTGAAACCCCTTACAGTGAATCAAATCAAAAAGGTACTTTTTACAAATCTATTCTTACAATATAATTATTTTGTTGTTCATTCATGACTTATTTATTTTATATTGTTTTCTAAAGTTTACGCGGACACTACACATTGAATGAAACCAACTTTATGGAACGGAACGCACCTGATTAAATGTAAATGAGGGTATACAACCTACTAACTAATTATAAGACAACCAACACCAGTCTCCCTGTGACCACAGGCCCTGCAAAGGGTTCGAAATGTCAGGATAAACATTAAAAAGTAATGTGTAAAATAAACCCGAGTAGATCCGTAAAAGTTCAATTATTTATTTTATTTTAGACCATTTTATTTATTTGATATACCAACAACATTAAAACTTATAAGCTGTTTGCATTGCATTGCAAGTGGTTGCAAACAGACAACAACAACTTACAATAATTAACTCCATTTTATATTGAATAAACATTTTGAATTTTATTTCACTATCATCATTCATCAATGAAGCTAAGTGAATTTGCAATTACAGGTTCGTGTTTTGATTGATGAAGCTATTGTGAAAAATGAACAAGGCCTGTTGGCAGCTGAAAAGACACGTTCTACTGCTCTCAGGGAGGTGGGGAATCACTTGCATGCATCTGTGCCTGTTGATGATGACGAGGATCACAATGCTGTAGAGAGAACATACGGAGACTGCACCTTCAGGAAGAAATACTCTCATGTAGATTTAATTTGTATGATTGATGGTAAGCTTGACATTTATTAATTTGATTAAAGAAATGGTTCAATTTCTTGTCATTTATACCCACTAATTTATAACTTTAGTGTTGACTTGATTTCATAAAAAAAAAACTATACTAAAACATAGGGTATTGTGTTTTGCATTTATAAGAGCTCTAGCTTGCGAATACCAGACACAATAGAATTTTAATTGTTATCGGCCACCTGGCGATTGATCGACGCTCAAGGGGTTATACAGTGTTTAAAGAGATTACTACTATTACACCTTTGTATCTTCTATGTTTCTTATCAACTGCTTAACAAAATCGTGGTACAAATAAGTAACATTCACAAATTTTTATATTTTCAATTGTTATAACTTGAAATGAAAATGTAATGTTGCTAAACTAAATCTGTCTACATTGTAGAATATGGAAATACGAGTATTAAAACAGGTTGCTTTTCTTTGTGAATTATTATTGAAAATCACTATATTAGTACACAGTGTAGTACACTATAAAATATTACTTAGAACACCTGAGTAAATAGTATACAATGATCTCTTAATTCATATGGTTCTAACCATAAAATAAATAGCAAACACCACACACTACACACCAAACAGGTGCGTGGATGTGTGTTGATGATGCTATCATCATCAGCTCATTTTTATGTCCCCACTGCTGGGGCACGAGCCTACCCTATGGATGGATAGGGAGAACGGGCCATAAACCACCACGCGGGCCCAGTGCGGATTGGTGGTTGTTAACGACTGCTAATGTAGCCGGGACCAACGGCTTTACGTGCCTTCCGAAGCACGGAGGAGCTCGAGACGATACATTTTTAATCACCCATCCGATGAACGGCCTTTGCGAAAGTTGCTTAACCTCCGCACTCGCAGACCGGGCGCATTAACCACTGCGCCATCGAGCGCTATGAAGATTGCTAACGAAGACTGGTTTCAAAACAAAATTCTGCCAACTTTGCTTCTGTAACCTGAACTAGACTAAGTGTTGCACCAAAACTTCAACGAAAGTTCAGTTGGACACAAAGTTACCAAAAAAGAGTTGCATTAGATGACCTTATAAGGTTTAATAGCTGTTAAGGAAATATTGGATTGACCAATATATTAAAACAATTAAACAACTTCTATGGATTTACTTGCTTTTATTTCACACATTATTAACACTAACAGTATCCCTGTGACCTGTGACCACAGACCCTGTCCCTTGGCAAGGTCTAACCTAAAGTAGATCCATGAGTGGTTTTTCATGTTAGTGTATGTGTAGTGTTCTTGTTAACTTTAGAAAACAATATTCAAAGAAGTATGTTCCAACTGTTTGTTTATTGCCAAATCCGATATATGTAGCCAATATTTTCCATATATGATCATCAGCCTACACTATAGTCCATCTCTCACCCCTCCCCCCTCCCAATTCCTACTCCCTCTTCAAGATCCAACTCCTTCCTCAAGGCCGGCAATGCATCTGCGATTACTTTGGTTTTGAGGGTGTCCATGGGCGGCGGTGATTGCTTTCCATCAGGTGACCCGCTTGCTTGTTTGCCTCTTTTTAACATTTAAAAAAAATTGACCTCTCCTAGTGCATGCCACTGACCATGATCCAGTTCTTGCCACCACCTTGCAAAGATCGTGTATCATCATCACCATTAGCTTATTTATGTCCCCACTGCTGGGGCACCAGCCTTCCCTAACGACTGCTAAGGCAGCCGGGACGTTGGTCCCGGCTGCCTTGGACTTCCTCTGTGCTTCGTAAAGCAGTTGTGCTTTACAAAGCACAGAGGAAGCTGGAGATGATAAGTTTTTGGTCACCCATCCGGTGACCGGCCTTTGCTTTCTCGTAATATATTATATTAAGTATTGTATATTTTGTGTTATTACGCAGGCATGGATGGCGAGAGGGGCGCAGCGGTCGCAGGTGGCCGCGGGTACTACCTAAAAGGACCCGCCGTGTTCTTGGAACAGGCTTTAGTACAACTGTCCCTTAGGATTTTGTTGAAAAAGGGATATACGCCGCTTTACACGCCATTCTTTATGCGTAAGGAGGTAAGTTAATAAATAAATGTATTTTGATTTTATTGGTGGGGCGCTTATGCCAGATTGTCACAGTGGCGGGTTAAATCTCGTTTGTATTTTTTGAAAAAATACAAACAAGATACATCTTACACTATTTTTAATTAATATTTTTACTTAACAAGTGTAAAAATATTAATAACTATTTTGATACTGCATTACTTCCACAAGCGAAAGAAAGAATAAAAAAGCAGTGTTTGCAATACAAGGTATTAACTTATTACCTTTTACAATATTATTGTCATGCGAATACACTAGCTGCCCCGCCATCAACCTCTTCCTTATTATTTTTGTCTATTTTAAAACCTACAACGCCATGAACAGTTTCTTTACGCCTAGGTGATGCAAGAAGTCGCACAACTGGCACAGTTCGATGAAGAGCTATACAAAGTAGTAGGCAAAGGATCTGAAAACAAAGGCGACAACACAGTCGAGGAGAAATACCTCATCGCCACCTCGGAGCAGCCGATAGCCGCGTACCACAGGGACGAGTGGCTTCCAGAAGCTTCATTACCAATCAGGTAATTTATATTCTTTGTATATAAAGTAAAAGTAAAGTAAATACCCTATAACTGTCCCACTGATGGGCAAAGGCCTCCATCATTGAAATCAAGTCATCACTACAATTGATGGGTGATGGCTTAATCACCACGCTTGGCAAATGCGGGTTGGTTATCACAAACCCGGGCTTTGCATCGAATATTCCGAAACACATTTGCCCAACGTGGGAATTGATACATGTTTATTTTTCAGTTTAGACTACAAAAGAAGATTCGAATCGTTCATATTATTTTAAACAATTTGATCTCATTAAAACTATTTTTTAATTTTGTTTGTTATTTTTACCCAGATATGCGGGTATGTCTACGTGTTTCCGTCAAGAAGCAGGCTCGCACGGTCGCGATACACGCGGCATATTCAGGGTACATCAATTTGAAAAGGTAGGTTATATATTGTTTTGACTGTATGAATTTTGTAAATAAAAATTAATATTTGTATATTTTATTTACTTCTATCTAAACACGATGATTAAACCATTACCCACGAATTGTAGCCATGACTTGATTTCAATGATGGATACCTTTGGCCAGTAGTGCAGCAAATTTTCCAAATTTCAAAGTTTTTAATCAAAATATACTTTTTTGTAAGTATTTTTTGAACGGAACTTCAAAGCCATGACTTCATTAACCCTAACTATTATATCTACTTAACCGGCTGTCTGTAAATTCATCAGATCGAACAGTTCGTTCTGACGTCGCCCCACGACGACGCCTCTTGGAAAATGATGGACGAGATGATCGGAAACGCGGAGGAGTTCTGCCAGACCCTGGGCCTGCCCTACCGAGTCGTCAACATCGTGTCGGGTGCTCTCAACCACGCCGCCGCCAAGAAACTAGACCTGGAAGCTTGGTTCCCTGCATCCGGTGCCTTCCGCGAACTCGTATCTTGCAGCAACTGTCTCGAATACCAGGCTAGGAGGCTGCTTGTCAGGTAAGCATCATTATCAAACCACTTAAAAAGCATAAATAGGTACGACCCAAGCTCAATGCTCTGAGAAACCCGAGCTGAAAGCTTGGTTCCCTGCATCCGGCGCCTTCCGCGAACTCGTATCTTGCAGCAACTGCCTCGTATACCAGGCTAGGAGACTGTTTATCAGGTTAGCATCATTATTAAACCACTTATAGATGCGACCCTAACATACCGCCCTGAGAAACCCCACCTGGAAGACTAGTTTCCTGCATCTGATACTTTCCACGAATTCGTTTTCTGCAGCAACTGTCTCGAATACCAGGCTAGAAGACTGCTTGTCAGGTAAGCATCATTATTATTATTAGGATTAGCACGCTTGAGATTACCGATTCTGCCTTCCTAACAAAGAATGCAGTCATTCTTCAGGCTGTTTGTTATTTTGGTTCTTCTACGGATATCCTCATACTAATTAGTTAGTGTTAAATTCGGTTTGTCATTATTAATTTTAGGTCATGGTCTACCATTAACTATAGGTCCTTGAGATGGGCCTTTGTCCAGTCCAGCAGTAAACGTCTTTTGGAAATGAAAATACACTTTATTGTACATTATAAAAAAGACATAAAGAGGTCAATACAAGAAGTAGTTACAAATAGCGGCCTTATTGCTAAAAAGCAATTTCTTCCAGGCCACCATGATGTGGCGTGCACTTGGTGAGGCCTATGTAGACATAGAGCAGTGGACTGGTATAGACTGACGATGACGATTAAACTCACTATAGCTATATTTTTAACTAGTTTCCGTCAATTCCCTTCAAATATATTCCGTCACAATATTTTAGTAACAATGCCACTGTATCGACAGATACGGGCAGACTAAGAAGATGAATGCAGCCACTGAGTACGTGCATATGCTGAACGCTACCATGTGCGCCACCACGCGCGTCATATGCGCGCTGCTAGAGGTGCACCAAGCCGAGGACGGAATTAAGGTAGGCCCGTCAAAACCTATGCGTGGCTAGGATTAATAACCAAATAATACAATAATATATGTATAATAACAATTTATATAGCGCAGTGTGGGCAGGCCTCCAACAAGGTGGACCGACGATCTGGTGAAGGTCGCGGGAAGCCGCTGGATGCGAGCAGCACCAACCGGTCGTTGTGGAGATCCTTGGGGGAGGCCTTAGTACAGCAGTGGACGTCTTTTGGCTGAGATTATGATGATGATGATGAATATTATAAAAGTCTACCAGTACGCGTTTTCCCTCCATCCTTTGATATGGGTTCCTTTAAAAGAGGCGTGAAGAGGCACCTTATGGGCCGGCAGAGTAAGGGTGACTGATGATGCGTTGTTTTCACGCTGCACCAGTTGTCTGCGTCTGGACTCCATTTCCACTTGACACCAGTTGGAATGGAGTCATTTGACGTGCTAATTATAAAAAAAAATTGATTGAATAAAACATACAAGAGAAGTTCGATGGTGCAGTGGTGAACGCGCCCGCCCAGTCTGTGATTGCTGAGGTTACGCAACTTTCGCAAAAGCCGGTCATCGAATAGGTGACCAAAAATGTATCATCTCGAGCTCCTCCGTGCTTCGGAAGGCATTAAGTGACTTCCGAAACACGGGGGAGCTCGCCGTTGGTCCCAGCTGCATCAGCAGTCGTGAACAAGTACCGATCCGCACTGAGCCCGCGTGGTGATGAAGGGCCCAGTCTCCCTATCCATCCGTAGGGAAGGCTCGTGCAGCAGTGGGGACGTAAAGTTAGTCATTTAAATAAAAAGTAATTGTTAACGGAATTTTTACCATGCTTCTGTTGATTCGATTAACTGGCAGCTTGGCTAGGACGACGTTTTGTCTCGTCATAAATCATATGCCCTCAATAATTTCAGTACATCCTTATTTATGGCGCATGCAACTGTGCTGCAATATCGGTAACACAAAAGCAACTAGTAATAATCCCGTTAATAATTACTCTAAAATAATGAGACAAATAGAATAGGTATTTATTTGACTAACACTGTATAGTACACTCAACATTCATTAACAAAAGGAAAAGTTAATAAAAAATAATAAAAATATGACTATTAACACAAAGAAAATAAAATATTTTAATAAATCTAAATAAAACGGTATATTGTCGAGTTATGCATACGTTGTTGCTGCATTGCAGTGTCGCCAAACAGGGTCTGCACACAGCATGAGCTACGGATTCTCCGAAGCGAACTACTAGTATAGATATTCTTACCAGTAACAAGTAGATATTAAATTAAATATTAACCTTAGATTAGACTCCCTAATCAAAAACAAAAAAGAGATAAATTCGGTAATATAAATAGTTAACAGACATGGACATAACTGCTTATATCAGATTTCTTAATAATAACGTCATTATTGCAACATATCTGCATAGAATCATCTCCGATACAAATAAGTTTGTGACTAATATGCTGAGGGTACTAGTATTAGTCACAATCAGAAATTGTATCTGAGATAAAGAAAAAGATATTCGGTCTTATCAAACAAAACAAATAAAATTATTTGTCATTATCAAACGAGCGCCACTTCATAAGAATAAAAAGTTTTTAATTATAATTACACGACTGCCAAAAAAAGGAGTATAGTATGATGTATGTATGTGATGTTTCTTTATTCCACCATAACTTCTAAACACCTGTTGCAAGGATTGTAGCGATACCTCATATATCTATTATGAGGCATCGCTACAATCCTTGCATCGTTCCGACTAACATAGGCCAGTAAAAATTTGGCAATTCAACCCCTATGTGGGTAAAATAGGGAATGAAATTTTGCATGGTGAAAATTCGTTATTATTGGAGTTAGAGACTAGAACTTGACGTTTAGCATGATATCTGTAGAAGTTAATTTTTGTTTCTTCTTGTATGAACATAAATAATTTAAAAAATTAAAAAACTACTGCCATGACAAAAAAGGTAAAAAAAAGAAGATGACGAAACGAAAATTCCAGTTTTAATAATCAAGCTGTTTTCATTTTTTATATACCGGGTGTAGTTGTTAGGAGTGACCAGGCGATTATTCCGTAACTATTACAGATATCAAAAAAACTTTAAACTGATATCGAAAGTACGTTATCTTATGAGTAAAATGACATCAATAATTCTTTTTAAATAAAACGACAAGTATCCAACTTTTGACATTAAACACTCCCATACATTTAGTATGAGATTAGTAGAAAGGTCTTGTTTCCTTATTTTAAGTGGTCTAGTACTCATTTTACTTTAATCATATTTTATGATTACGTACGATATGATAATAATGATTTTTAAGTAGATACACGTGCAGATTAATTATCTTACCACTTCAAATTAGTAATAAACCTTGATTCAATATCGCATTATTTAAACTGGCTGAAAAGCAACACACTACAAAAATAACAAAAAAAAAAGATACTCAGAAGAAAGATACAGTTAATAAACAGTTTCCTTTAATATCAGTACTGCTTAGTATTATTAATAGTTTTCTTATTTTGAAAGGTTATTTTAGCTTTAAAATAACTTTTCAAAATAAGGAAACTCATAATTAGTTAGTAGCTTGTATACCCTCATTTAAATTTAATCAGGCAGTATGGTGTTGGGGGTGGAATTTAATACTTTGTATGATGGGATCCCATGCTGGTGGTAGATTCCAACCATCGTCCTCTATTGAAATTAGGATGTTTTTTTAATTTCAATAGCCTCGCGTATCATCTTAGGGATGAATCGTGTGGTTTATCAAATCTGATGTAATGGTTGGGCCCTTCTAGGGCATATTGGCATACTGCAGACTTATTTTAACTCTTCTCGTATGGCGCCAGGAGGCGCTGCTTCAATGCCGTATAAATTTTTGTTTTCGTAAACGTAATCGAAATAATACAAATAGTAAACAAAACTCACATTCCCTGTACCTACTTGCATTAGCAAATTCGGTTCGCTTGGCCTGAAATCCATAGCTTGGATTCAATTCCCAGATCAGGCAGTGTTTCGTGTTTCGATGCATAGTAAAGATGTGCTCACCAACCAGTATTTGGTAAGCGAGTCGATCAGGCCGATTACCGCTCAACTCTATTTCAATGATAGTATATTCTATATAGTATAGTATATTATAGTATATATTTCAGTGATAGTCCTTTGCCCTGCAATGGAACCAATGTAAGCTTATTACTTTGTTTTGACAACTGTGAGGAAAAATTAACGTTTTATTTATACCCTAAGCCCCTTACAAATAAACAAAAATTAAGGTCCGAATAGTTATTCCGTGTTTTGTTCCTGTCATGTAAACGTCATTTCAAATTAGAGTAAAATAGACAAAACACGGAATAACTATTCAGACCTTATTCTTTGTTTTTTTTAAGGCACTAGGTGTTATGTTGCTTACAAAAGAAAATGTTTATACAGGTACCTGAAGTATTGAAACTGTGGATGCCTGAACAGTATCAGGAGCTCATACCTTTCGTGAAGCCAGCGCCTATCGACCTAGAGGCAGCAGCAGCTGCCAAAAAGGGGAAGAAACAAAAGGAAGAGAAAAAATAACACTGCAATTATTACAAAACGCATTCCCGCCAGAAAAGCATTATTTATTAAAACTTATTTTGCTAGCTTAAATTTTTATATTTGATCACATTAAATGGGATGACTAAAGTATGTTTGTTTGTTTAATTAAATGATAACATTAACAAAGTAGATAGTACAGACGCCTCTGCACATCACATCAACCTATCCATAACTTTTTTCAATAAATGTTCACTTATATAGCATAATATATGAGCGCGCCCGGTTTGCGAGTGCTGAGGTTAAGCAACTTTCGCAAAGGCCGGTCATCGGATGTGTGACCAAAAAATTTATCATCTCGAGCTCTTCCGTGCTTCGGAAGGTACGTAAAGCCGTTGGTCCCGGCTGCATTAGAAGTCGTTAACAACCACTAATCCACACTAGGCCCGTGTGGTGGTTTATGCCCCGTTCTCCTATCTATTCATAGGGAAGGTTCGTGCCCCAGCAGTGGGGACATAAAATGGGCTGATGGCGATGATGATGGCATAAGATACATAGATTTCAAAGTCTATTGAAGAAGTTTGTTTGTGGCAGTCTGCTGTGCAGGCTACCATAACACAGAAGATACACATGAGAGAGAAAAAAATAGGCGAAAACAAATGAAAGCAAAAAATAAAAGATTTAATTAGATTATGTGCATGTGAAAAGTTAGATTTGGGACAAAGACCGCCAACTTCGCTCATCAAATAATCATTTTCTCGCCACTCCTTTGCATCATTCAGGATTCGTTGCAGATTCCTTCACGGTTCAGGCCATTCGATTATGGAACGCTCTCCCCGAAAAAGTCAAGACAAGCTCCAAGTAAACTGGTCTTTAAAACAATGACGACTGGTTGACGAATGGTTTTGACGACCTCCTTGGTCGAGTGGCTTGCACACCGGTTTTCATGGTGTCGCCATCTCTGAGGTCCCGGGTTCGATCCCCGGTCGGGTCAATTTAGAAATACCTGTTTTTCTAAATTGTTTCGGGTCTGGGTGTTTCCTATGTATAATAAGTATGTATTTAAGTATATTAAGTATGTTTATCCGTTGTCTAGTTAACCATTTTATCGAGTTTCTTAAGGAAGCTCTTGTTGGGGCTAGATAATTGGTGTGAGTGTGGGAAACATTTATTTATTTATTTTATTTATTTATTTATAATGGTGTATAAACTGTTTCTACAGGAATCAACACCCACGTAAGATTCCCATCATCTTTTCTTCTGTTATGTTTAAGTATGTTTATGTAGTCTATTTTTATTTAATAGTATGTATATTAGATTAGTATCATTTAATTTAATAAACTCAATATGTATATTTCAGTTCTTATAAATGTATGTAGTATGTTTCATTTACGTTCTTTGTCGCACCGCTTACCAATTTTTGTCTAGCCTTTAGGTCGACTGGTAGAGAATGCCATTTGGCATTAAGTCCGCCTTTTGTACTTTATTTTATTTTATTGTGCAATAGAGAATAAATAAATAAATGATATCGAATATTATTACGAATATATATTAAGGTTAGGTAATCTTTTGGCATATTTTTATACAGACAAGTAAAACAATCTAAGGCTTTTAATATAGTTTATTGTGACAAAATTATTTCAGTTCACAGACTGACGACATTACGCATTGTAAAACTTACTCTATTTACAAATATTATATTATTAAGGGTACCTAGTGGAAGAAGGAAGAAAGTGTCGAACACTGGTGGTTCGACACTTTCTTCCTTTAATCATTGGAAATAGGGGTCAGCAGCTGATTTGTGACTTTAGCGACCTAGCTGTCATCCCGTACAATGAAACTATATTATTTCCTGGGGACGAAAACTGTGTCGAACACTGCCTCTACGATTGGTAATTTCTTCAATAAATTTTCAACCATATTACGTAGTAATAAAGTTTAAAATCTATTGAGGATATTTGACAGTTTGTATAGGTTGATTGATGTGCAGCCGTGTGTACAACTTGCACCAGGCAGGGCTGCCCCCACGCGACATCGGTCTGTCATAATAAGTCTGTCTGTTATTTTAAAGTAATTATTTGCTGCTCCTTATTGGAAAAAAACAATACAACGATGATGACGTATTTCAATTTTTCAATAATTTATTTTACTTCTAAAAAACATATTTCTTCCCGGATTATAAAATGCTTTCGTTTTGGTGCAGAACCATGACAAACTAACACACTTTCACATTTATAATATTAGTTACAATTATTTAAACATGTATGGGTATTTATTAAAGGTAGTGCAAAAATAATATTATTATGTATGACCTAATACAGTGGTTGTCAAATTGCAAATTAAATTCTAACATGTATGACAGATCTTAAAAAGAAGGCAAAAGTTCAAAACAAATCTTCATAAAATGCAAAGTGCTTTCACTAGTTTTGTATTAAATAATCATTAGTAAACGCTTTTGAAAGATATATACCAAGCAATGGTAACTTCTCTTCCAAATGCATGATGGTAGGTTAGAAGGTATTACTACAAATAGTAAAGAGGTTGTTATAGTTGCTCATTCCCAAATAAGGGCGCTTTTAAATTAGGCATTTTGTGTCGGACCGCTCTATCGTGCGTGATTGTGCATTGAAAGCGCTCTAAAGGTTCTGGTCACAGACAAATTATCAAGTCTGATTCATAATTTGACTCACAGCATAATTACATAACATTGTCATAACAATCAAGGACGTCCTGTATACTTAGTAATGTTAAACCAATCTATCATTTTCTTTTACTGGATGTATTTAAGTATGGTTACATGGGTAAAAAAATAAAAAATGTACACAACACAACACAACATTGTTAGTGTATTTACATTTACTAATGAAACAAAATATCTCAGCACAGATAGCATAGGTATATTTAAGATTAAAATAAATAACCATAATTAACACACTTATACAATCGACAGTGCTGTCCTGAATAAAAAATCTAGCTCTAAACTCGTTTAAAACTATTTTTCAGATAAATTAAATGAACACAGATATATTATGTATGCATTTAAAATAATTATTACTAGAATTTTGTAAACCATTTTACATAGTACTTTACAGTAAATATAATTATAATAAACATCTTATTTGCCTTACAACATGGCACTAGTAAATAACAACCTAAATATCAGTACTAATATAATATTAACACATTGACTGTCATGTCTGTGTATATAACATTTGGTTTTAATCTAAGTACTTACTACCATCTTATCTGAGTGTAGCCATAACATTACTAGTAGCATAGCATAGCTATGTTCACTGTTAGAGATAAGTTAGCCAGTCCCAGTACCTACGGGTACAGTTGAAGCTTTATGCTTCCACTTTCGACCTTATCGTCACTTATCAATTAAAAAAGAAAAGTGACAAGTGTTACCCCAGCTGCTTTGCTGTGCTGTGCTAAAAAGTGTTTAGTAAAACGGGACACACACAGCTTGCATAAGCTCCACGGAGCGTGTATTGTAAGGAGCAATCTATGTCACTGTAAAACTATGCTTAGACATCTTATGTGCGTCTCCATTCCGGAGATTCCCATGGATTGTCTGTGTGGACCATAAGCCATACAGTGTAGCCAGCCTAATTCATTAGCCACTGTTAAAATTATCCTCGAAAATGTAATTGTGTTTTTTTTTTTTTAATATGGCTTTCACATCTCCTTTTCTTGAGATGTGTTTTGCCAACAACAATTTTTTATTGGTCACTACGTTCGGAGAATGTTCAGTAGAATTTAAATGTTTCGGAGGAGCTTGAAGTGGAGGGTATCTACAACAAATAACATTTAGTGTTATGGACATCACAGACAGCACAATGGACAATTTTACAATAAAATTGTGATATTAATATGTGATCAACTTAGAAGAACAACAAAAACTCAGAATAGATGGGACAGTCAACATGTTAAATGATATTGATATTATTTTACTGTAATAATGATCTTATTGTCTAGCACCTACACTATCAGATGTGGGTATCTACTTAAGTTACGTTTTATAATGACATGTCAACTAGATAACATAAAAACCCAAATTACAATAACAACTGTGCAATTTATTTTTGAATATGCTATACTTTAAAAAATTTGAAGTAATTATAAAAGCTTTTAAACTAAATGACTTATTATAGTATAATATGATAAACATCAAATGGGTACATTTTATATTAAATAACAAACCCTGCCTTCTCACATAGTTCACTAGGGAGTAGGGAGTAAGCGAGTAAATAGGTATATATAAGAGACCAGTGCAAAGGTATATTATGCAAGCTAAAATATTAACATTTTCAATCAGGAAAGGATAAAAAACAAATAAATTTTAACCTTAAAATAGATACAAATTAGATTGAATATATGAATAAAATTGTATCTGATGGAAAGTAACACATTTGTTATATGAGCTTGAGTGAGTGAATACCAGACACAATAGAATTCTAATTGTTATCGGCCACCTGGTGGTCGATCGACACTCAAGGGGATATGAGTCAAAATCTTTAAATTTTCCAACTTATTATGATTTCATTAGAACAAAAAAAAAGAAATTAGCAAGCCAGCTGTGCCTTCTGCCTGCATTTATGCATAAGGGCTCTAAGAGTGAACTGCCTGCGTGCCAGTGTACGCACTTGCTTCAAAAATGTATCCAGATCAATAACTTCTTTTCGTAAAGCTTCACCCATGTAATAAATAGCATCCTCTAAAGTTGCTTCCTCCGCGAAAGCATTCAGAAGCTGAGAATACAATGGGGCTGTTGTTACAACTGCTTCATCGACGTCTATTCCTTCCTGTTCTGCCAGTCGTTCTACTGCCGATTCTAACTCTTTTTCTTTTTCCTGTAGAATAACTACGTTTTTGTCTAACTCAGACCTTTCTCTTTCCAGCCTCGAAAGAATATCCTCGAGCCTAATCTTTCCCTCTCGTAGTTCCTGCTGTGTTCGACGCAAAGTTTCAAGCTCGGCCTGTGACTGTTGCGATTGTTCATTAAGTCTTCTTCTCATTTTATCTATAACAGCTGACAACAAAGAGGCCTTAATGTGTTCTTCAGTTATTGTGCCACCAGTAGCATTAGGCTCAGGATCATAGCTGGTAACTAGAGTGTAAGGTGTAGTGGTGGGACCTGATGTAGGATATGGAGCGCCATTAGCATTGACAGCCCCTGGATAAGGAGACCCATAGCCTGGATAGGGCAAATTCGAAGTAGTAGGATATGGTGTAGCAGTAGGATATCCTGGTTGTGCTGATACTTGGGGATAAGGATAACCTGGCTGTGGCATAAACGAATTGACAGGGTAAGGAGGTCTAGTTTCGTTTCGTGGCTTTGAATATACAGGCGGTAATTGCCCGAAAGCTGTTATCATGCACTGGATAAGTTTCTGCAATGTAGACCCATTTGAACTCCATTCGTGTAGATATGGCAGATAAACTTTTCCATTGGTATCCACGAATTTCGATACCTTGATAGACATGTCTGACGTAGGTTTCACGAAACACAATGGAGCGTTTTGAGGATGCGTGTCCATGAGCCAAATACAAACGGGTATATTGTAGTAAGCTCCTTTGTAATTAACAGGAATTGTCCCTTCGAGGTTGAGCAAGTCTTTTCGGGTCCCATTATTGAACACAAAAGCTTCCAAACGATAAGCCAGACTTCTGTGCGCTGTGATCAGATTAATCACTTCCCTCGATGTGTAGTCTCGATGTTTGTACTTTGCCAAGTACTGCTTCAATATCGATTCATCGTTAGCCATTGTTAATAAAATACAATTCACAGCAACAATCAATCAATAACACACACACCTTATTATAAAATACCTAGTTGAGAAATTCACCACCACAATTTGTCGATTTGCCTTTTTTTTGTTATGATTATGACAGTCAGTGACAGGCAGGACAGATGAAAAATTAAACATGGGCATGTTCCGATGTGCACTGCGAGCATGTAGGTGAGATGTCAATTTAGTATACTGCGAAGCCGTTCCTTTATAGTTAGCTATACTGGTTACTGTTTAAAACGAAACGCAGTCCAGTATACTGTTATCCATGCTATCTATCATCCATGTCATTTCTGGACGCTGTTGATCACGTGATCAAAGCACTGAGACCATCTTACCTCGAAAATGCCAGTACTTACGGTACAAAAATGGTAACGATTTATGACTTCATTATTTCCCTAGGATACTGCGGCAGTATACTGTCAGTCCATAACGGAACTTTCTCACCAGTAAGAGCACTGGACTGTGCTCGCAGTGTATATCGGAACATACCCTACATCTATTATTATAGCTCTGGCTTCGTGGCTAGTATCGATCGTATTGGATTTATAGAAGTTTTTTGGTTAAATTGATTGAAATTTAAAAGTATTAACTTTATGAAATAGAAAGTATTCACGTCATTGTAAGTGATGCGAATCGGTGCTTTAAAAATAAATTCATTCATTCATGTAGTCGCTTTACTTTTTTATTTTTATGTGTTTTTAAATATTAATATAAAATGCAGTGAAAAAATTAAGCCTACCCGGTGGCATAATGGTCAGTGCAGCCGCCCGGATTGCGGAAGACCCAGGTTTGATTCCTGGCTGGGTCGGGTGGGCGTTTAATTTCTTCACAGTATTTTATATAAACATACGTAGTCGTAAAAAATCTATAGATTCAATTGAATATAGGATAAGAAACTCGAAGAACCTCACTATTTTATTGTCTATGGTTCTTTTTACGACAAGCTGTCAACGTTAACAGAACTTGAAGACGGTGGCTCGTTACTAATCCGAATAAATCGGAGTGGAATTGTTTTATTAAGCCGGTATTATTAAATAATTCACCGCCACAATGCCGCCTAAGTTCGATCCTAATGAAATTAAAATCGGTAAGGATTTGATTTGATTTAATCAACACGAAATAATGTTACCTACTTTACGTGTGTCTTTACGAGGCTGTTTTGTGATTTTTCCAGTGAACTTGAGATGTGTCGGAGGGGAAGTAGGTGCCACATCATCCCTGGCTCCCAAAATTGGTCCACTCGGTCTTGTAAGTATCTAATATTACTGATTGCATTGGCAAATACTTAAGAGATACCGACAGATTGAGGTTATGTTGCATACGAACTTATACTTTGTCAGTGGATAAGCTTACCATGCTTGATATAAACGCTACTATTGAACTGTACTGTCAACATTTTAAAAGAGTTCTTTTAACCATATCTCAATAAACTCAGTCTGTATCTAATAAAATAAGAGAGGCAAACAGGCATTTGGACAATGTAGTTTACACTTTACTCGAATGTTTTTATTGTGCATAATTACTGGTTGCCTCATAATGATGATTGAATGATCCTGGGGGGTGCCTCCCTACCAGGCGCGTCCTTCCGGGTGGCGGATGGAAGGAACCCGCGACTCAGGATACTTTTCCAGTTTCCCTGTCGCGGCTACTCCGAATGTCCAATAAGGAGTCGCGGACCAGGCTATTGTGACTGCTATGTGTACCTACCTAAGTATAATTAAATTTTAACTTCTAATAGCATACACTAATATTTTGATGTTAATACTACATAAAATCTGAAAGTGCTGTTATTTTCGAGTAAATCATTAAAAAGAATTTATATTAGTACCTATACTACCTTGTGTTTATTATACCTATTATTTTATATTGTTGTTTGGAATCCTTTACGGATTCAGAGAAGAACACGGCATGAAAATAATATGTAAAATGAATGTAAATTAATCTATAAAATAGTTTTTCATTTCAAATTTGTCTGCGATTGTAAATCTAGAATCTTAAATATTAGTGTATGTGTTAAGAGTAAAATGAAATTTTATTAATATTAATTAGAGAAGCAACTTTGTTATCCGTAGTATCTTATCTACATTCTTTCTGAATATTGAAGTTGTTTTGTATTTTAGTTTAAATAAAAAAGAGCCACACTGATTGGACAATTCTTTTCAAACAATGTCTTCAGTATCTAGTATCTTATTAACTGGTTTTTTTTGGTTCAGTCCCCAAAGAAGGTTGGTGATGACATTGCAAAGGCAACTGGAGACTGGAAAGGCTTGAAGATCACTGTGCAACTCATTGTACAAAACAGGCAGGCTCAGATCTCTGTTGTGCCTTCTGCTGCTGCTCTTATCATTAGGGCACTCAAAGAACCCCCACGTGACCGCAAGAAGCAAAAAAATAGTGAGTATTGCATTGGGTAATTAAACTGCGGAGTCCAAAATTTGTCATTTTGACTTTTGTATGTCATTTGATAGAGAATAGATAGATGCACCTCTAGACCAACCAGAAACAGGGATTTTAACCACAATGGAAGCGTTTTACTTTGAAAATAAAAACATAATTATTATGATCGCGATATATAAAATGGCACAATATAATTATTTTACATGTAATTTTACACATATATTAAAAAGACTCACTCATGAAATTTTTTTCAACACTTTTTTCAAATTGTAATTTGTTCGCAACAATATTTGTGTAAAATTATATTTAAAATAATCATAAATATAGCTTGCCTAATTCTTAACTGATCTTTCAATATTTGTAAAAATATTAAGATCGGATGTTGACAACATAATTGTTGACATTGAATAGGGCTCCTTTGGCTTATAAAGTAAAAAGTAGATAGTGTTGATTAATTTCGGAGAGTTGGATTGAGCCACGATAGCATAGTTGGCAGTACACCTGACCCAGCATGTCATGGGGTGCGGGTTCGAATCCCGCTCGTGGATTTTTCAACACTTCAAAATGGCAAAATATTTTTGCTTTCCTCAAAAGTTGTCATTTTTTACTTCTGTGGTGTTAGAACTTAAGGAACGATATGTTTTATTGTGTCTCCTCCGTCTTTGGACCACTTATTTGCACTATCCTGGTGCGTTTGCTACAAAATAATTGTATGAATAATAACAAAACCATTCAGTGTATTGGTTTTTTATTACTGATTATTATGACAAAGCTTTTCTTCACAATTAATAGTGAAGACAGTTACATTATTAGCTGTAGTAATAAAGTATTATTTAAAACAAATAGCAGCAGCTATTAGTTGCTAGTTTCACCACTTTAGAAAGTGTCTTAGAACCTTCTCTTTTTTTTTTACCTAATCCCAATGAAAAATAAACATTTTATGAAGTGGAAACCTTTTTTTCATAGATGATCAAAGACTATATTATAAATATTAAAATTTTAATTTTCAGTCAAACACAGCGGTAACATCAGCCTCGAAGATGTCATCGGCATCGCGAAGGTTATGAGGCCCCGCTCCATGGCGCGTTACCTTTCTGGCTCCGTCAAGGAGATCCTCGGCACAGCGCAGTCCGTCGGATGCACCGTTGAAGGCAGGCCTCCGCACGACCTCATTACGGATATCAACACTGGCGCTTTAACCATTGACGAATAAAGTGTAATTAAGGATTGATCTAACTCTTTGTTTTTATTACCTGTCATAGCGGCACCACTAAAAAGTTTTACAATGTGCAGTCTTCACCTGTTAAGGCCCCAGTACACAATGGCCCATTGCTCATTGCTGCCTGGCGAAGCACTTGCGATGGACGTGGAAGTAATACGGCTGCGGCTATTTATTTATATACTGCTTACAAAAGGCGATGATATATATTAGGATATATAGTAATATATGATTTTTCTTGAATATATAAATATTCAAGAAAAATAAATAGACTAACAAATTAATGAATACAGCAGAATATCAATTTTGTTGAACTTTGTGTATTATCCCAACATATTTATTTGTAAGGAGTACGTTAATTTTATATTATGTTTAACCTTTTCACCGCCAACGACTTCTATAGAAGTTCGAGATTTTCGTGCCCTCCACGCCAGGACTTCTATAGAAGTTCTTCATTATACCTACTTTGATAAAATACATTTACGATACATAAAACATTTGTTTCTTTTGTAATTTTGTAAGATGGACACAGCTGAAGCCCTATTTTTTATTTTCCTAGGCAAAACAGGCTTTTTTGAGTCTTAAAATGGATAAAAACAAAAACGTCTCAAATATTTTGATGTCCCGCACGCCAACGACTTCATATCAAGTAGGCCAGTGATGTGACGCGAAAGTTGCATTCACTACAATCCTCCATATTTACTATGTTTTATTCCATCCAAATGTTCATAAATTCTATGATTTAAAATAAATCCCGGTCAGGAAATAACGTATTACATAATACATTTTAAAATTAATGTACGTATCAAATCACTTTATTAAAATTAGTTAAGTTTACTGAGGATTTTCGATATTGCAACACCCATCTCTACGTAATGGCAAGATGTCAGTGCTACCTGCGCCACCGACTATATTTCAAGTTAGCTCGTGACGTCGTAAGCGCACAGGTGTCAAGGTCATCGTGTCATAGTGCCGGGCGTTACAAACGAAACAAACGTGCGCACGTGTGTTTCTTTCCCGGTTCGGGTAATACCTAAACAATGCAAAATGAGTGAATGTTATTCTTATGAGTTGTTGCGGATTTTAGAAGGTGTGGAACCTGATTCAGAATTGGATTACTTTATTATATGATTTTAGTAAGTAAATATATTTATTTATGACGTACACAGGGAAGGTACTTACTGTTCATTCTCGTTCGTGCGTTTATAAACAAGAAAGCGGCTACTAAAACACTACTCAAATGTTTATTGTAAAACAAAACGCACTCAAACGTACGCAGAGAACGTACACTCGGTAACTCGGCGGTAGTTAAAAGTCTGTAGGTAAGCCAACCACTTAACCAAAATACGTTGTATACCTATCAACATTAAAACTGAACATGAACATAATATGTACATGATACGTCGATAGGTTATTTTAAGTATAGACTAACAAAACTGTTATGTAAAAAAAAAGCATAGACAACCCTTTCCCTTAAGAAATTTATTGTGCTACGAGCGCCAAAGACTTGATATGAAGTCAACGGGCTACGTTATAAAATGAATAGTGAAGTGCCTATTATAATTATCTCTAGCAAGTATATGCATGTCTTTTTGTCTCTGATAATGGCTACTCATTTTTCTTACTAAAAATGTTCATAAAATAAAACAAACTACCATTATAATCTATCAGTGTTTATTTATATTTGTAAATTTAAATACAAACTAAAATGTACACATATATTGTTCTATTATCGATATGACGTTACCGCCATCCTTGCTTTCGTACTATAGAATATGTTATACGTTGGCGTACAGCGGGACATCGCGTTTAGGATAGTTGGGCGGTGAAAAGGTTAAAAAAATAATTTAAGTATATTAAGCGATGGATTATAAATAAATGTTATTTTAATATAGTCAAATAATTTCATACGCTTTTACAAAGTCACGTCTTCAATTTTAAATGAACAAAAAAGTGCACTATCCCGGCCAACGGTCGTTGAGACGAATAAAGGTGTGCGGATCTGCTATATTCATATAATATAGCATAACGTTATGCTATATTATAATATTTTTACTGCTATAATATAGCACTTGAAATTATATTTTTATGTATGAGCTATTCTACGTATTATGATTCGATATGTTGGTTACGCGTAGTATTTAAATTTAGGTAAGTATACTTTATAGTTCGTTATATTATTTTATTAATTATTTCACTATTAAACCATATTTAACAGGGCGCTATGGCGCTCATTGGGGGAGGCCTATGTCCAGCAGTGTACTAAGATAAGCCGATGATGATGAAACCATATTTGTCCAACACGCGGCATTTTCAAAGAAAACATTAGCATTATCAAAAACAAATCGAATTGCACGTTTACTTGCACCGAACGTAACATTCGGCTGATTTGAATTTGTATGTACGTACGATATAACGAATAGGTCGGTAAAACAGTCCCAAAATTAGTTTTTCTTGACTAAAAATAACTTAATGTGGTGCATAATAATACGTCTCGTAGACAATAGGTAACGCTACCATCTGAAATAATCTACCGTGAGTTTACACACCGACGAAACTAGGTGGCGTTGGTTTACCAATAAAATTATTTTAGTGGAAAAATAGCAGAAAATGTTATATGATAATATTATCAGTTATTGTTATATCTTTATAACGTTATAATATATTCGTTATCTAATATAACGATCACCTCTAGTGACGAACTAAGCAATGGGCCATTGTGTGAACACCACAGGCCATGACTATTTATAATAGGCCATGCATACAGTTGGGCAACGAAGTACTTTCGCAGAGCAAGTGAGGAGAACTCGCGGGGAAGCGGGCGCCGCGGCCAGTGTCCCACAAACAAGCGCAGTTTGTGGGAGCTACCGTGAAGGGCAGCCACATGCGCGTTATAGCGTGTTATGTCGAATATTAATGTGCAATAAACACGTAATATTATTAAACAAATCACGTAATAATATTAACGATTATTTGATATGAATTCGAAATCAAATAATCGTTAATATTTTTATAAAATAATCATTTCAATAATAAACTATTATACATATTTACAAATGTTGCACTGCTTTTGATGTGTCCGTTAAGCTGGCGTATACATGGTCTAATTCACGGTTGTTGTTATGTCCTCTTTTAGTGCGTAATGAAGAAAAACACAAGGTTGAAATAATAGTTTGAAACTTATTTATAGCAAAGCCCTAATGTCAAGGATAACTATAAGTTTTATTTGGTTCAACTATACTGAGACTCGTTCTTATTTCTCTAAGCTTGTAAATGACATTTCGAGCTGGCGTCTATACAGCGTACCCCTTTGATTATGTATATAGTCAAAGAGCCTACCCATATTAGTGCTTTTTAAACTTTACCTTAAATAATTTTATAATTGTTATATGTATTAATAGTGAGTGAAATACTGACTGTCAGTATTAATAGTTTAGGCACAGATTAGTTAATAGTTACTACGTAACAGACACATCACTCCCTACAAAAATTCGTATACCTACCGCGTTAATAGCCTACTTCATTACGTCGTGACGCGTCGGCGACCGCTGCGTGCTAAATTGTGCCTAATACGCTCAACTATAGAGTTGTTATCGATTCGCAGCCGCGCGGCCTTGCTGCCATCGTAATAATGCTAGGGCTGCTGCTATGATAAAAATATTGATCACACACAATATTAGGTACAAGTTATTGTGTGTGATCAATATTTTTATCATACACCCATAACTCAAGTATAAAATAGGTATCCATATTCATCATACAAACATTTGCCCCTAATGGGATTCGAACTTACGATCGCTGACGTGGCAGGCAGGATCACTAACTACTACACCAAACGTGTTGTCACAACCTTAATGCAGAAATAGTCACAGGTCATTTATATTTGTCTTACGTGTCATGTCACGACGCGTCAGAACGGAATCGGTTTCATATATACATTGTTTCATACATTTTTAGATTTATATTTTTATGTTGTGTGTGACTCAAAATCCGCCTTTAATGTTGAAAGTAAGTAATTAAAACAACCTATTCTATTCTATAAATTCATTCAAATAAGTAGGTATCTATAATGTATACTTAGAGTTTCATTATGTAGGTACCTTTCTTCATCACCAGCAAACTAAAAAGTTACAGGTTTTTATTCCCTTTATTAGATTTACAACCATGAACTTCACAAAAATTGCGCGGGCGGCATTGTTTTAAATTATTAAAACGAGATTTTAAATCACACAATTACTATTTACAATAATGTAAACCACACAAATGTCAATCAACATATATATTAAACTTATTCACTATTTACAATACTTATTTCATAATAACTACAGAATACAAATTATGTTTTATGATGCAACGTGCACGGCGAACGAGCAGCGTGCGATAACGAGCGCTTGCGACAGCCCACTGGCTTTTAGACCGCCGGCGATCCACCGCCTCGGTAGGTAACTAACGCGCGCAAGTACATGGAGTGACGGAGGCGTGGTTTAGGTGAATTCGCAGTTTTAATAATTTTAGTAATTATGTACTAAAAGAGGACATTAAAACAAACGTGATTTAGACCATGTGTACGCTACCACAACGGACACCTTATAGTGCCCACGCTATGAAAAATTTTCATATGGATTGCTCAAGGAACGAAGATATTGAACAAGACTTGTGAATGACATTTCAAGCTGGCCGTCGTCAGCTCGTCTTTAAAGCGTACCCATATTAGTGCTTACTGAAAGTGAACTTTTGTTTTTATAATTGTTATATGTATTAATAGTGCGTGAAATACTGACTGTCAGTATAAATTGTTTAGGTGAATTCGCAGTTTTTTAATGGTTACAGCAAACCCGCCCCGGCTTCGCACGGGTGTACTTTAATTTTTAAACATTTTTTTTAAATATAGCCTATTACTTTCCTCAATAAATGGACTATTCAGTACAAAAATAATTTTTCAATTTGAACCAGTAGTTCCTGAGATTAACGCGTTCAACAAACAAGCAAACTCTTCAGCTTTATAATATTATACTGTATGATATCTACAGTTTCGTGATAGCAACACTGTTGGCTACAGACTAAAAACAGAATAACTCGTGGAATCCAGAGCCGGTAAACTTTATCCGTCAAGAAAAAAAAACATTACCAAGCAGAAATGTCAAAATGGCGTCAACGCAGGACGCTTGGTATATTTCTTTACTTGGTTTAGCAGAACATTTCCGTACATCTAATCCTCCTGACATAAAAAGTTGTATTCAGTGTTTACAAGCCGTGTTCAATTTCAAACCGCCCCAAAGGGTCGAAGCCAGAACTCATTTACAACTTGGTAATATCCTACTGACACACACTAAAAACATCGACTTAGCGAGGACGCATTTAGAGCAGAGTGTGAGTTATTTTCTCTTAATTGCGAATTACATTATAGGTAGTGTAAGAGAAAATGTTTACCTAATAGGTTTTCTAACCATGCCTCAGTTGAAAAACGACGTGTAATTGGAAAGTAACATAAAATGTAAACATTGATTTGGAAATGGGTCAGGTTGTTGTTTTGGTTGCAGTGGTGCCTCTCTCAGACTATAAATGGATTCGACGATGTTAAGTTCGAGGCAGCTAGCGTACTGGCTGAGCTGTTCGAGCAGCAGGGGCAGCCTACACATTCTAAACCTATTCTACGCAAAGCCATAGAGTTGTCACAACACAGTGTATACTGGCACTGTAGACTAATATTCCAGCTGGCTGTAAGTATTTACATGTTATTGTTTAATTTTTAAATATTATGATAAATTGACCTTTACCTTTATAGTTCCTGGCTATGCTTTTATTATACTTGTTTAATGTTCATTAACTGTAGCTTAAAACAAAATATTTATTATTCTGAATAAGTTTTAAACCTTTTGTGAATTTTCTAGTAAATATCTCTTTCCATAATTATTATTATTGTTATTGTTATTATCAGCCATTACTTTCCAAATGTCAATTATTTATAACAGATGCTTTTTGTTTTCAGCAAATTCATGCAACAGAGCGTGAGTATGAAGTGGCAAGCAGTTTGCTGGGTGTTGGTGTAGACTATGCACAGATATCTAATGCAGCATACACACGAGTACTCTTTTTACTCAGTAGGGTCATGGTAAGTGATAGATAATATAAAATATTTATATTAATGAATGAAGTTTAAACTTCCCATTTACGAATAATTTCACAAAACGTATGAAACAAATTAAAAACACAATATTACAGAGCTAATTTACTGCTGGTAGGTTTAGGCTACAACATAGACAGCTATATAGTTCCTGTTTTGCTGAGTTTTCTTGTCAGAACAAGGTCTCCATCATAGTGTTTATGAAATCATGGCTTAGATTTAGATATTCTAAAAATACTTTGTGAAAAATTAATTTAAAATAAAAATATTTTAATTTTGTTGTTTGATGTTGATTGATAGCACCCAACTGCCATCTTAAGGCAAGTGAGTTGGACTATGGCCTATTTTTTATGTACCTTATTATGTAGCGTTAATCTAAAAAACTCCTAGATATGTTTTTACTTGCTAATATATTTTTATTGTAAATGAAATTCGATTTCATTATAATCAATGTCAAGTATTTTTTTTTTATATTTTATTAATTTACACCGATTAATTTACAATGTTGAGCCTGATAACTTACTCATATACAAAATTCACTTAAAATTATTCAAGATTTAAGTAAAAAGTAATATGGCATGAACAAATAATTAATACAAAGAATGTTTACAGTTGCTTTTAATAGACAAAAAAATACAAGAAGTGTTACCATTGCTGAATCAAGCAGGACATCTTGTGGACTCATGGACGGGCAGTCTGCACCAGAAGGAGTATTTAAAAGTCTTCTTCCTTGTCCTACAGGTAAACAAATGACCACAATAAGCTTTTTCTCAATCCAGTAATAATTGTTGAAAATCATATGGCATAACAGCCTTGGTAGCAATATTTTTTATAGAACCCAATTAGTGGCTACCGCTTAGGGTAACCGCTCGGCAACGAGTGCGACCGGCGACAAAACTAGTGAATTCTCTCTTCATTGCATTTTTCTGAGTGAGATTTTAATACGCCTGCACATCAACTGTCAAGTTTTTCCAATAAAAATTCAACCATATATCATCTTTATACAGGGTGTCCCAAAAAATAGTGTCAAGCGGAAATCCAATGATAGAACAGCCCTAGGTGTATCTGAAACACCCCCATGTATGTTCCGCGATTTTTTATTGTTTCCAAGTTATGTTTTTTTTCGTAAAAATGACATTGCTCACCAAATTAATGTGCTCTAAAAGTCAGTTGAGAAAGCCAAATTAGTCAATAATATCCGATCCTCACATATGCGAATCGATGTGCACCCCGAAGTCCGTTGAGAAAGCCAAAATTGTTCAAGAAAGTTTGTATTATTACAAATCCGAATCGATGTAAAAAGATGTATCAGATGACACAAAAATTCACTGAGGTTTGACAGTTTTTGACAATTATTTTTAATTTTATTCAGCTCATCCTTCTAAAGAGGTTTTTTAGACTTACTATGTTTTGGAACAACTTTAAAGTATGACGCCGCTGATAGCTCAATGAAATTTGCACGGTAAATAGTTTTTGAAAAAGGTTTGGGCGAAATTTTTTAGGTAACTTTTTTTTAAATCGTCCTGAAACATTTTAAAAGTTTATAAATTTTAATTAACATTGAGATTCAATATTTTTTTATGGCGCAATGGTATCAGATCGGCCCAGAATTAGTTTTGAGTCTGCAAGACATACTATTCACCTATTTCGGGGAAAAAACCAAGCATGTATCTCAATCATTAATGTCGCTGCGACCAATAATGTCTTGTAGGTCAAGATATGACAAAAAAATGCGAAAAAAAAAACATAACTTGGAAACAACAAAAAATCGCGGAACATGCATGGTGTTTCGGATACACCTAGGGGTGTTCTATCACTGAATTTCCGCTTGACACTATTTTTTGAGACACCCTGTATAAATCTTCTGTGCGTGTGTATGTTATTGAACTCCTTCCAAACGGCTGGACCGATATGAATGAAATTTTCTGTGTGTATTCAAGTAGATTCGAGAATGGTTTAGATTTACAATTGGACCCGGTAGGAGTCAATTACAATTGCTATAGGGGTCCATCATGGGATACAGGTGTTCTTGAGCGGACAAATGATTTGTTTGTTTTGTTGTCATAGAAACGTTAACTGTCAAAGCGGTACAAAGTCCGCCGGTTAGCTAGTATATATATATAAAGTTCATAGTCTATTGTGTACTTGTGGGCTGATGTCTCGCGTGATTATTGAGCAGCATTTAACTTGTTGGTAAAATCTCAACAAATTATTATTCTGTTATAATTAGGTATGTCACTACCTCATGGCGGGGCAGGTGAAGAGCGTGAAACCCTGCCTCAAGCAATTGCAGCAGAGCATCCAGACTATAATGGCACCAACATGGCCTGACGACGATGGTGAGCTGAACTTATTACAACTTTACATTAAAACATTTGAAATAATATTATGCTAAATGTACCTATAATAAAGTTTGTCAAACTTAGATATGTTTGAAGTGTTAATTAGCACTGTGTGAGATTTTGACATAAACATGTACTCAACATGCATAAGTGCACCTTATATGCCTAAATTGTTTTAAAAAAATGCAGTTTTTATTGATACTTTTGTACAAAAAATATTCAAGTAAATGCTATGTTGTTTACACAATAAAATTGCATGCCAATCAAAAACGTATCATCTCTAGCTCCTCCGTGCTTCGGTAGGTACGTAAAGCCGTTGGTCACGGCTATATTAGCAGTCGTTAACAACCACCACTGATGCCCATGCTGCAAAAGAGAAAGCAGATCTCTTGGGCACTCTTTTTCGCATCAAACTCAATCTTGGACGATGGGGAAAACTCGCCACCAACCATACCGCATTGCGCTAGTTCTATGCCAAACGTTCGGTGCCTGCAAAGGTCAGTTCGTAAGGCTCTTTCCCTTGACATCTATAAGTCGAGTGGGCCTGATGCAGTCTCTCCCATTGTGCTTCGGACGTGGCGCCGGTTCTCGCCTCTTCCGGCTCTCTTACACTACTGGCGTTGTCCCGATTCCCAAAAAAGGCGATCGCTCGGATCCGTCCAACTACAGGCCTATAGCCATCATCTCTTTGCTCTCCAAAGTAATGGAGTCCATTGCAAACTGCCAGCTCTTGAGGTACCTAGAAGAGAATCAGCTACTAAGCGATCGTTAGTATGGTTTTCACCGCGGTCGTTCGGCTGGTGATCTTTTAGTATACCTCACGCACCGATGGGCGGAGGCAGTCGAGAGGAAAGGGGAGGCGCTGACAGTTAGGTTGGACATAGCGAAAGCCTTCGACAGGGTATGGCACAGGGCTCTTCTCGCTAAATTTCCATCATACGGGTTTCCTGGGAAATTGTGTGAGTGGGTCGCCAGCTTTCTTTCTGGGCGTAGTTGACGGATCATGCTCTGACCTGAAGCCCGTGAATGCTGGAGTCCCGCAAGGGTGTGTGCTGTCACCTACTCTGTTTCTTCTGCATATCAATGACATGTTGCATAACAACAGCATTCATTGCTATGCGGACGACAGTATAAGGGATACGCTTCACATATATTGGAACGTACGGACGTTCCAATATTTCTCTGGAAAGCGTCAGGAATCAGGAATAAACTTGTGACTGACACTGAAAACATGTTAAGTCAAGTCTGAATTGGGGCCGACTTAACCTAGTCCATTTTAACCCTTCTAAAACACAAGTTTGCGTATTTACCGCTAAAAAACATCCCTTCTTCGTATCTCTAAACTTTGAAGGAGCTCCTCTTGATACCAAACCGACCATTGGAATCCTTGGCGTCGATATTTCGAGTGACGTTCAGTTTCGCGGTCATTTGGAAGGTAAGGCTAAATTAGCTTTGAAAAAGATGGGTGTGCTCAATAGAGCGGGACAGTATTTCACGCTGACCCATCGCTTACAGCTTTACAAGCACACAGGTCCAGCCTCATATGGAATATTGTTCCCATCTTTGGGCTGGAGCGCCCCAGTACCAACTCCTCCCTTTTGACAGCATTCAACGCAGAGCTGCTTGAGTTGTCGACGACGTGGTAACCTCTGGTCGGCTCGATCCACTGGCCCTTCGGAGACGTTGCGTCTCTCTGTATATTTTGTCGCCTTTATCATGGGGAGTGCTCTGAGGAATTGTTTAGTTTGATCCCTGCCGCTGATTTCCTTCACTGCACTACACGCAATCGACTGTCTTTCCATCCACACCATCTTGATGAATGGCGGTCTACTACTGTGCGTCTCTCACGTATTTTTTTTTACCACGAACTACAGTGCTGTGGAACCAGCTCTCAGCGGCGGCGGTATTTCCGGACCATTACGACTTAGGGATCTTCAAGAAACGAGTCTATTCCTTCCTTAAAGGCCGGCCACACATCTGCGATTCCTCTGGTCTTGCAGGTGTCCATAGACGGCGGTGATTGTTTCCCATCAGGTGACCCGTCTGCTCGTTTGCCTCCTAATATTAAAAAAAATAACCACCAATCCGCACTAGGACCGCATGGTGTATTTTTTTAAATATTTTATTTGGGTAACAAACAATTACATAGCACAATTTGTTTTAACATATACATACTTAGAATAATAATCAGCAAACTTTATTGCCTCTCCCTATTCATCCATAGGGAAGGCTCGTGCCCCAGCAGTGTGGGCACATAAAAATAAGATGATGATGATTGATTATTATGCGAGGCAGGGCCCAATCTACCGGTGATCAGGGCTGCAGAGTGAGGAACCTTCTGACAATACGTGCCGTGTCAAGGAATACTGCCTTTTGCATCTGACCCTTGACTCAACCTTTTAGCGAGAGCCTCTCTAGGTGTTGATCGAGGCTCTTCGCTATCAGACCGTTTGCCGAAACGACTATCGGTACAATAGTGGTTGAATCCACATCCCACATGGCGGTAACCTCGTGAGCCAAGTCAAGGTACTTATTGAGCTTGGCTTTCACAAGGTTCTCATCATGAGGTATGGTGATATCTACCAATATTGCCCGGCGCTGGGATCGGTCGACCACCACGATATCAGGCTTATTGGCGACAATAGTCCTGTCCGTAATAATAATAATTATTATTATGACGATGATGATGATGATGATGATGATGATGATGATGATGATGATGATGATGATGATGATGATGATGATGATGATGATGATGATGAAGAATTGCCTGTTAATGTGTGCAGCCGTGTGCGGCAGCGCGCCCGGCGAGTCGTTCGTGTGGCTGTCGCGGCAGCAGCTATACGTGCTGGTGTACCTGGTGACGGTGATGCACTCGGCGCAGGCCGGCTACATGGACAAGGCGCACAAGTACACGGAGAAGGCGCTCGCGCAGATCGACAAGCTTGCATGTCAGTTAATATTTACTTAATTTTTTTGCCAATACACTTTAATCATAGTGATGACTTGTGATGGAGGCCTTTGCCTAGCAGTAGTTTAATATTATAGCATCTATTTGTATAATACTATAATATTATCACAATTTTACTATAGCTTTGAAACATTTTATTAACCCAAACAACCAATTATGTAAAGGTTTGTTATTAAAATTTAAAGAAAATATTTATATTTAAAGCAATATTGCGGTTCGTTGTTTTACTGTGACTATATTTTTACTATACGTTTACGACCTATGACTTTGTCTACAAAATTTAACATTTTGAAAAAAGACAAACTGTTCAATATAATTCACGAGCGGGATTCGAACCAGCACTCCATGACATGCCGGGTTAGGCGCACTACCATATCTATCTACCATAGCTATGCTATCGTGGCTCTATCCAACACGCCGAAATTAATCAGCATATCTACTCTTCCTCTGTTTGTAAGCCAAATGAGCCCCATTCAATGTCGACAACTACGTCATCAACATCCGATCTTTATATTTTTAAAAATATTAAAGATCAAATTTTATTGTTTATTTTTAAGTGCTAATTGCTGCATTTTATTTTTTCACTGCATTTTATAAATATTTATTAAAGATCAGTTAAGAATTAGGAAACCTTTATTCATGACCATAAAACTTAACATCTTAAAAGTTGTTATATTTCGTATCTGCGTTGAATCCATCAGCGAGCACTTGCACGGAGGAGTCGACCGGCGTGAGCGCCCGCAGTGGGGCGACGCTCGCGTGGCGGCTGCGCATGGCGCTGGTGGAGCACGCGGCGCTGTGCCGGCTGGTGGCGGGCGGCAAGGCGCAGGCGCTGCACGAGATAGCCCGGGCCGCGCGCCTGCTCAACGCCGCGCCCACGCGTGAGTACTGCGCTCAGTACTTATAGCAGGTCACACTTCAAGAGACGTCAAGCAGTGCGGGTCAAAGAGACCTTGCGTTACATATAGCTGTGTTTAGAGGGCCGTCTTACGCGCGGTGTAGTTTAGCACGTATTAGTTCGCACACACCCACGCGCACACGCAATTGAATATTTGAACCGAATGCACTATCAAAGCGGTTAAGTACCAGCCGGTAGACTGTCGAACGAGATAATTCAGAAGGTTTGAGCGGAGAGCTGAGTGGATCAGAACTCACGTCCTTACGCGTCATGGGTGAAGCAGTATCTTTTTGTCGATGAATGATCGAGTGAACGAGCGAATGAGACCGTCGCGTTTCTGGCGCGAACATTCTCTGTTTATTTGTTAGGGGGTAACAGTGTAGTAATAGAGTATTATATAATGTCGCAGCGTGCAGCGCGGCGGCGCACACCCCGCAGCTCCACTGCCTGCTGGGCCTGTACGCCATGTCCATGAACTGCATGGAGGCCGCCGAGGCGCAGTTCCTCACCGCTATACATGTGAGACACACTTTATTTCTAATTCGATTAATTATTAAGTCACTTGGAACAAGATGGAAGGAGGGTAGGGAGGCCTTTGCCCAGCAGTGGGACACTACAGGAAGTACAGGCAGCAGTTTATCAGGTTATCCAAAACTGTCTTTGTTCAATTGATTTTCAACCTAAAACTTTATTTGTAAGGATCAAATGAATAGAAGAAACTTGACATTTTGCAGTAGCTGTATGCTGCTGTGTGTCTATAAAAGAGACGTCATTCTATTCACTATATATAAAATAATGTAATTTCAGATTTTGTTTCTGTATTGACGTAGTGACTCTTCGTGGTGGTCGACACGACCCTGTTGTGGTATAATATTTTTCTAACAAAAAGATATAAAAATATGTTTTTTGCAGATGTCACAAGAGAGAGATCTATGGATGTTCGCGAAACTTAACTTAGCTATAGTATACCTGCGAGGGAGAAGAGACAACGACTTGGCACAACTAATGGAACAGGTATGACTTAGCATTTTCAGCAATAAATTTATTTGATTTTATTATTTAAAAACACCAACTAACAATCTACAATTCATTTTTAATAGAAAAATATCTATCGAAAAGTGTAGCGAAATAGTGAATCGATATATTTAACGGAAGGTACATACAGCACAGCACTGTATGTGAAAATATCACAATCAGTTTAGGAGTAAAAAAAATCATTATAAACCTATTCTGATAATAATAGTTTACACAATGATTATTTGTAAAACATAATTTATTATCATTTGTATAATATTATTAAGATTCATTAATAATATATAAACTGTATGTAAAACATGCCTATCTGTGACAAGAAATAAATTATGTGTCACTAAAACAATAGAATTTCCAATATATTTTAAATTGTAAATTACCTAAATTGATTTTTATAGTTATTTTGTAGTTGAACTTATCTACTGTAACCTCATTTGTAACGTTTATAATGACTGTATTTTGTTTTGTGTACCAATAAATTGAAGTAAGAAGAGCCGTCCACGCAAAGTCATACTGCTTTACCACAAAATGATGACAAAAGTTATACAATGCTTAAAACAGATGCTGTCACTTTTTAGCTAATACTTTTAGACAGACACAATATTTTAAACACACATTTAGCCAGTGTCACAGTAATTTTTCTTACGTAATACATAAATAAAAAATATTTCCTTCCTGTATGATGATGATGAATGATAATAGAAAATGAGAAGTGAGAAATCATATACCCCGCAAACCCCACGAGTATCTCAGTAAAGATGTGGGGCTTTACTAAGTCCTCGGGCGGACTTCTTGAGAGAATTTGAAAAGTGACGTTGCACTGTTTTGTTTCTTTTGCTCGAACACTCATGCACACTCACGAACACTTAACAGTTAATAATCCACCATTATTTCATATTAATATTCGACATAACACAAATTTTAGAAAATAAAACAAAACCGCACTCATGACTCTTCACTTTCCCGCCAAGAAGTCAGTCATTGCTTAACTTTAAACACTGTTCTGTAGTAAGAGGGCTAATGTTTTAAATGATGTCTGTAGGTGAGGCCGGAGGCGCTGCCCGCGTACGCGCACGGTCTGCGGGCGGCATCGTACTACGTGCTGGGGCTGCAGGCCTTCTTCCAGGCGCGGTATAATGAAGCCAAGTGAGTACCCGTTCAGGAAGCGACACGCTGTGATATCAGTTCTGAGTGCTCTATTTTCTCTTATTTAAA